>JBCEWB010051927.1:0-14111 GCA_039654565.1 Peronia peronii | reverse complement strand
AATGACAAGGTGTAAAGGGATTTTTTCCTCTTTACAATGTTTGTTATAGACCTCTTTGGCTGGGAAAGGGAAGTAATTCGGTTGGTCAAAATGATCTCCCCTTACACGAGTCCCTCTATAGGGAGGGACAGATAATCTGCGAAACGATCTCCATTGTGTTTAACTTTGTCTTTGCATATGATTTCTATTGTTCAGAAAGTCAACATAAAGCTTGGTAGAACATCATACCTCCATTTCTATCCCATGTTACTGTGCTTCAACTGAGGGTAGATATGTCTGCAGGCTTTTTATCTGTGTGGCAATAGATCTACATGTATTTTTGTATTAAATGAAGATGAGATTTTATAGTGACAGAGCCAAGTCATAATTATTATATACACGCATGCATGCAACGTACACTGAAGGTTAGCGGAACTGGCTCTCATGTGGGTCTATTCTTCTTTAACCCTAAGGGAGGGTCTATAACAAAATATTACATTCATGTAGAAAGTGACAATATGGTATGAGTATCATCTTACTACACATAATGCCATTTGAACAGGAATTCCAGCGCAAAGCATGATGAGCAAGCCTCTGGCCAAATCGATCCCTTTACATGAGGGTTCAAGAATTATAAGTGACTAAGACTAGAATCAAAATGATAATTTAAGGATAGGCAGAAAGGATCATCCATTCTGACCCAGAATGTAAGGAGGTAACAAAAAAAAAAAATATGTACATGTACTGTAAACTCCTTTATACTAAGTCAAATGGATGATCCAATCTGACCATACAATACTGATACAATGCTGTCTTCTACTAGAAAAGTTTGTACCTAAAACAAGAATTGATCTAGTAAAACCTAAGCCATTTGTACATGCACTTACTTGTAGAAAACTGTGACCAGCTATTCTGGGATATGGGCTACAAAACAGCATCAACGTGCTGTGTGTCACTGAGAATACATTGCATATTTACAAAGACTGTACAAAAACTTCATAAATTACTGAGTGCATCAAAGGATGAGGAATGAAGTTTTGATGTGGATACAACATTTCATAAACGTCCAATCAACATACTAGGGCAACGTCATCTCTCTCTTGTTACATTTCCTCTGAATTGTCAGTATATTTAGGCTTAAGGTAACATCCACCAAATGTTTACACTGTGCCTCCAGGGATGAGAAAAGAAGTTTTGATGCAGATATAACATTTCACAGATGTCCCCACGATATGCTGGAGCAGAGGTATTTCTCTCTATCGGTAACGTCTGCTCTGACCTGGTCTTCAACTTAACACAACTTAGTCTTCAACATAAGACAAAGTCTACTGTATGCTTAACACCAGCATACTCACTTCAAGTAGGCAAATTCCTGTGAACACTTTGATGTCAGATTCAGACAAAGTCAACATGTTGAAAACTCAAGGACACTCAGCTCTGAACACTTCAATCAATATCATGCAATGATTTCACTGCCTTTTCTATCAGGCCCACATCTCCAGTTTGTTTTAAAATAAAATGAAAAAGCTAATCTGTTGGACTCGGTGGATATTTCAGACTTTCTTCAACAATCTACATTTCTCTGATAGAGACGATAAATTGTCAATTAATTCATGAATTAAATTAAAATTGATAGTATAATTAAATCATTGTACTATCAATACATTGAACATATCACCATGGCTTGGACTTTGAAACTTGACATTCTGCACAGGACAAAGGAGAGCTGCTTTCCTTTATATTTCCAAATGTTGTATACTTGATGGCAAAGAATTTCTTAACCTTTCTGTGATAATTTTTATTAACAACTATGAAAGAATCAGGCCAAACTGTCAAGTAGGAGAAACTTGTGTACACATTTAGTTATACGACTTATTTAGAAAAAGTTCAGTTCTGGTTTATATAAATTTCAGTACTTCTTCATATAAATTTATATAGAAAGATTTCAGTTTTATTCTTTACAGAAATAAAATTTCGGATCTGCTTCTCAGGCAGTTATAAAAATAAATTTCATTTCTTTTCTAGATTATCAAATTTAATTATCCCCACTTGAATGTTTTCACAAATACAAAACTGCTTATTTCAGCATTCTTAAAGAAATGATTAATACTGCTTGCAAACTGACCATGAAGCAAATAAATAAATACTTTCTCCACAAGATTCCATGATAATTTTTACCTCCTTGATAAACAGATGCATTCGTACTGCAGTCAAATAGTTTAGCCATAGGCTGAACTCTGTGTATAATAAAGGTGCAAAGAATCTCTTCTCTTGATCTTAGTGTGATCGGCTGTCAACTTTACAAATGTGAACCCTGAAAACTCATAATTAATTTAGTTCTCCTGAACACAGATTCTTGAAATGAGTTCGCCTTGCTGCAGGTTGAACTACTATACTCCTTGGGTCTTTTAAATTCAAATAGTATTCTTCAAAATGAAGACAGACTCTATGATGATAAAGGAAAAGGTCCCACCCATAGTCATATTCACAATCAAGTGATATTTTTTTCATATGAAGAAGACATTTATTCCTATTAATCCTAATGAACAAAACATTTATTGTTACTAATTGTAACACTGAAATCTACTGTAACAAAATTTGCAGTTTGAACACTATCTTGCCCATAAGTGTAATGAACACAAATGTCTCTCATCTTGGATCACCTTCATCCACTGTAACAGAAATAAACCACTTTTTCCACCTCTAGGAGAATTAATACCAATCCTTTCTTATCAGTTTGATCATTTTCGCCTTCAGCTACAAACACTAACATTGTGGGTCCCTCTGCTGGTCACTTTCTCTATTTGTAGTGAAGACAACCTCACATGTTGTCCATCAAACCGATCACTTTCATTTGCTGTAGCAGAATTAACACTAATGCAGCCAATCATTTCAATCACTTTCACTCTCAGTAACAGAATGAACACAAACATTGTCTATCATTTTGATCACTTTTCCCATTCACAGCTAAGTTAAATATCTCTCACTGTACAGCTGTTAACACATATAAATATCTCATCCTAGATGGTTTGTTTCTCTGTTGTAAAGTAAACACAAGTGTTGTCTGTTGGCCCTCACTATGCTTTCACTTATTACCCACCAACGAAATCATCTTTCTCTTTCTATTCACAATGGCTGACGAGTACAGCCAACTCACTCAACATCAGTCTAGACAAAGGAGCGTCAGTATGAAGAACAACAACTGGCTCTTGAACACTCTGGTTTTGCCACTCAAGTTCTTTGTAATCATCCCGAGTTTTTCAAGTTGACTGTGCTGGCTGTGAGGTTTCTCAAATTCACTGTGCTAACCATCAGGTTTCTCAAGTTCACTGTGTACCAGTCCAAGGGCTGTGTCCATATCTTTCCTCAGTAACAAAACATGAGCACAACATCATCAGCTCCCATGCCTACAGTTCCACATCCCCACCGTTCATCAGCCGGGTTGTTTTGATATTGCCGTTGCTGACCAGTTTGATGTTGCCGTTAGCCATGGTTGAGCCAGCCATTGACACGGATCTGTCTGGTGCACTGTGTTTGTCCTTGCTAGAGTTTCGCCGGACAAACATCCAGGGGGCACTGATACGGTTCTGGGTTTTCCTCTCTCGCTCTGTGGCAGCACTCTGAGATGGAGTTTGAACCTGTAAAGCAGAACAAGTAAGATTTTTTTGGGGGCCATATTAGCTCTGATACCTTTGAGGAAAAAAAAATGTAATGCAACATTCCGTATCCCTGATATCAGTCGACAACATATGCCTAAATGTTATGCTGACATTTTTTCATGTCATTTATCTAATGCCGACCTTTTCACACCTTCCCCGTACTCTTCTATCCATACTGTCTATGCCAGTTCAGTTTTACCTGAACCAGTGATCTGACGAAGTCTTCCTAATTATTTTTTTTTACAGTATTTCATCCAATCTGCTTAGAACCAACCATTTTATATTTCTCTTTGATAAGCCAACAGAATATGCATTACTGTCATATCAACATTGTTTTTAAATCCAAATTACTTTGAAGTCCACCCTCTCTTACCCCGGCTGAGATTTAACAAAATATTGTGCCTAGATGACATGTTTATATTCTCCTATTCACTGTACATTGGTCAGCACCATTCTTACCTTGGCTGGTGAGGCAGGAAGACTGATGGTGGAGAAGGGGCGAGGGTTGGGCTCTGGCCTGGGTACAGGTGTGATCAGCACCAGCTTGAGGCTGAGGTTGGCCTGTCGTACCAACTTCACCACCTCATCATGCTTCGCCCACTTGGTATCCACCGACCCAATGCCCACAATGTAGTCATTCACCTTCATGCCAGATTTCTGTAGTACAGTAGAGAAAACACTGTGCTATAGTATAAAGCAAACAAAAAAAATGGAACAAATATTTTCCTTCATTCTTTCAGTGGTAAATTTCTATGATAAGACAATGGGAACAATTTTTTTTTAGAAAAAAATAAAAAGATTACCAAAGTGTTATTATGTCATAAGTGGGAAAGCATCAGTAAAGCACGTTTTTTTTTTCTTATGTCTTGCACCCACGGCAAATGAGTCGGAAGTCGTGCAGGGCGATCGTGAGTTACGGCCATTTTTAACTATTTTCCGACTCAGATACGAAATTTTATTTTTCAGATTAGACAGGGTTGAATTTTTGTTTTGTGGGAAAAAAAAAATTTTTTTGCTATCTCAGTCGGCCATAACTCAAAATTGCCCGAAGCAACTTCCAACTCATTCGCCCTGGGCGCAAGTTATGTTATATACAAGGGTAAACTTCATCATTATTTTCAAACTATTCTCCTTCCATTGCCAGAATGGGAAAAGAAGAACATTATTGATCTGTCTGATCTATCTGCTAACTAGCAAATAACCACAAACAAAATAAATTTGAAAGATGCGTTGCATTTTGACTTTGTATGCAGCTTATTATTTTTCTAAAATATTGGTGGCTGACGACCAACAACAAAAAAGACAGACGAAAAAGAAATGAAGTGGAAAATCTGAGGAAAAGAAATCAAGATGTACAGCCACGATGACAAGTAGCATAGAAAAGATAGGGCAAGCTATGAGAAAGCTTGATCTCTTGTCCAACATGGCACCATATGCTATAAAAAATCATAATCTCTCATAGCAAAGCCCCACATGGCACCATAAGCTATAAAAAAATGTAATCTCTTGTACAACAGAGCACCACATGGTACCATATCGTCCCTGTAAATCTCTAAACGCGCAACTCCGGCTTAATTAAACTAGAATGGGTTCTCCCCCCTCTTTTCACCATTGAAAGTTACACTTTTTGTCACGTGATCTAAACGTGTGATTCATGATTTCACTTCGATTTATTAAGTTTTTTTGTCTCTCCTGTAAAATTCACCTCTGCGGACTTATACGTTTAGGGACTTTCAGGGGCGACATGCTATTAAAAAAAAATATGATCTCTCATCCAGCATGGTATCATATGTTATAAAAAAAGCATAATCTCTTATACAGCAGGGCACCACATGGAGATAAGTGTAACACTTACAGCCGCCACTGAGCTCTCCTCAATATCAGCAATGACCACAGGGGAATCCCCTCTCACACTGAAGCCAAAGCCATCATTGGGATTTCTCTCTAGGATGACTGTCCTCGGGGCTGACCAGTCATTCACTGCATTGAAAATGGCTATAGGACCCTGTCAAAGATATAAAAGAGCAACACTGTTTGTGAATGGGTGAAATGAATGGCCACTTGCAGTCTACACAATCAATTTCAACAAAATACTTGAATTTGGCTACCGCTAATCCTAAATACCAGGAGCTCATACTGAAAACACTTTAACTGCATACTAGACAACAGCAAGGATGCCTAATGAGAACAGCAAGAAAAATAATAATCATTTTTATCTAATGATGACTTATACCCGGCTTTATTTATGTCTCATACACTTCGGAGAGTCTCATGTATATGTTGTTGAAGTAGTTTGTTTACACAGTGACATACGCTTATGTAAAATACACTCTAAAACCGTTATTAACCCCTTCAGTGCCTTACCCCGAGAATTTATTGGGTCTTCCCGATAGTCTTGTGTGCCTATACCCTGAGAAATTCTCAGGATTATGACATGTCATGTTTTTGTGTACGGTCAAAAGGTTTGAACTCAATAAAATGGTTAGGCATTACTAGGGTGATCTTCCTTGAGTATTTGCTGTGAAATGACATCCATTCGTGGCAAATTTTGTTCTGTGTTTTGTTTTTTTACGGAATTTTATTCTGTTTTCTTACTAACCAATTTTTGGAATGTACTGTATCTGACCCACCTCCAGTGACCCCATAACCATCATGGACACAATCTCAATGCATTTTATATTAGGAAAATATGTCAGAATTACTATTGCAAATTTGCATTGCTTTAGTTACATAAGTAATGGAGCTATAAACGCATCTAACTCCCTACCTCAAATTAGCTAAATTCTCCCCGGCACACACGGATTCAACTATAGTGGCACTGAAGGGATTAATATGAGCAATAAATATTGAATTTACACTCATTATATAAACAGTAGACATATTTCATCCTTCAGGGTGTAAACGATAACGGTTGGGTGTTTACATGAAGTTTCTATTTCCCCCAGTATTCTGTATGCTGACATTGTCAACTTCACGCCTCTGGCTGCCGAGTGCACGGCTGCTGAGTTAGTCAAGATGTTGAATGAGCTCTTCGGGAGGTTTGATCAATTGGCAAAGGTCAGGCCATCTGAACTCAATTTGCTGTTTGTTATTGTTGTTGTTATTGCTGTTGTTTACTTGTTGTTGCTGCTGCTGTAGTTGTTGCTGGTTGTTGTTGTTATTGTGCATTGTGTTTATTTGTTTGTTTTGATATTGGTGATAATGATGGTAATTCTTGTTGTTGTTCTTTGTCTTCTTTCTCTTGTTCTTCCTTTCCTCCTCCAGCTTCTTTTCCTTCCTCTCTTCCTTCTTCTTTTTTTTTTTCTCCTTTTCTCCTGTTCTGTCTTTACCTTGATTTTGTTTCTATCAATTTTTTTGTACTTTGTTTTAGACTCACTACACTATTCCCTGTACATATAACTTCATAACAGCAATATTATTATTATTGTTATTATCATTACTATACCATTCTTAACTGTTTATCACTCCTAATACATCCTCATATTTCCCACTATACCAACAACATTACGATCATCCCCAGCATCATCAACTACAGTTTTATCAGAAACAACATCTACAACTCTCTCATTCTTTCTCTCTCACTCTTTCTTTCTCTCTCTCTCATTCTTTCTCTCTCTCATTCTTTCTCTCTCATTCTTTCTCTCTCTCTCTTTCTTTCTCTCTCTCTCTTTCTCTCTCTCTCTCGTTTTCTCCCCCTTATATTTTTATTGTAGTTTCAGATCTGTTTTAAACCTCAAAATATTCTTTTAGAGAATGTTACAAATTCGCTTTAATGTATCCACAAAGACACATGGTTGATGCCCATATTTTTGCATGAAAAAAAATTATGATAATTTCTCAGTTTAAGCTTATATAATAACTCATTCTCAGAAAGATCGTAATGAATAAGTACTCCAAAGATGTTTATCATCCTTCGAGATCGCCAATGATTATCTGGGGCTGTGTCATTGTCTTTCAGAAAAGTAACTGTATGAGGATCAAAATACTGGGAGACTGCTACTATTGTGTATCAGGTGTTCCTACCGCAGACAAGAATCACGCCCTCAACTGTGTGAGGATGGGTCTCAGAATGTTGGACGCCATACGGTCAGTGGCCTTTGTTGCAATTTTGCAGATCGCTATCTCGCTAATGTTGCAGCACTGATTCTCTCAGTGGATATACTGCATGGTTGAACTTTTTATGAAAGAATGATTATTTAGCAACCTGTTTTTTTTTTCTTTCCGTCTTTCTTTCTCTCTTCCTTCCTTTATGTGTTTATTTTTTCTTTTCTTTCTTACTCTCCCTCTTTCTTTTTCCTTTATGTCTTTCTTTCATTGATTTTTTGTCTGTCTGTTTCTCTTTTTTATTTTTGTTTCTTTCCATTTGCCTGTCTGTCTTGTTCTCTGCCTTTCTTATTTTTATTTCGTATGCTTTTTTTTCTCCAGAGAAGTTCGAGAAGGCACGGGCGTGGATGTGGACATGCGCATCGGTGTGCACACTGGCTCAGTGCTCTGTGGTGTTTTGGGACTGCGCAAATGGCAGTATGATGTATGGTCAGATGATGTCACCATAGCCAATCACATGGAGTCTGGAGGAGTGCCTGGGTGAGCCCTCTTAGACAGGAGCAATTTAATGTTTGTCTGATAAATCAGCTGTTATAAATTAATGAGTGAGGCATAAACAGTTTTCTTTGATGTGGTATTTCTTATACTGTAAAACTTAAAATCCTGCAACCTACATGATATGATTTAATTGTCCATTTTAGAATAACTTCATTTTAAAAAAAAGGAAATAAAGAAAAAAGAAATAAAGATAGCAGTAAAATATAATGGTGACTTGTCTAAGTGGACACTTTAGGTGGAAGCAATTTAATATTTGTAGAATATAAATATACTAACAGTGGTAGCATTGATAGTAATGATGGCTGTGGTCGATTGACAGAATATTTATATCGATAAAATTATTTTGTAACTGATATTATTATCATTTATTTTAAAGAAAATGAAAAATACATTTCCCTAAGTTTGGTATTGAGATTAATCAAATCTAACTACAGGCAAAATTTTATATTTTGCTGGTGGGATTTTTGTTTTTGTTTGTTTTCAAACAGCTGCGTGACATGAATTCTAATTCTGTGTTTGTCTGAACTGTCATCATTTGAATAACCATTCCAACTCAAACTTGGATTTTAGTTCTGTGTCACCATATAAAAATCTCAATTGCAATTTGACAATTTTGCTCTCAAGGGCAAACAAAGGTCACTGATGTTAACTGACAAGGGACCGTTATGCACATTTCATGACAATAAAAGAGTTAAAGTTCTTAGAACGACTGCATTTGTCAGTGACAATGAAAGATTTGTAAGTGGTTTGATTTGATTTCATATGAGTCAATAATCTATTGACAGACATGTCCACATCTCCAAGCAAACACTGGATTTTTTGGAAGGGGAATATGAAGTGGAAGATGGCAAGGGTTATGAGAGAAGTCAGTATCTGGCGGAGAATAAAATCGAGACATATCTGGTGGTACCGGTTCAGAGGAGACATGTAAGCACTATCAAATTACAGATCTCAGTATGTGAAAAAATCAATTATTTGTATTTTTAAGTATCCTTTAAGAGCCTTTTTGGCCTTTTAAATAATTATTTTCTGTGTTTTATGTCTAACGTTGCAATGAATTTGAGACTTTGCAATCTGTAATCCTAGATCAGTAGTGAAACATTTGATTAAGACAGCAAGTCCATAACACGCCTTGAAAAATTAAGCAGATTCATTATCCTTAACGCTATATTTTGTTTCAGGTTATTTTGTGTAACTGAATCTGCTATTGTTGACAATGTATTAAAGGCCCAATCTGAAAAGGTCTTTTTCCCTTGTGTTTGAATTTACTCCCACATATTTTATTATAGGTATGACTAAAGCTTAATAAACTTCGACAACATTCTATTGTAGTAAAGTGAATAATCCAATAAAAGAATTATCTTTGTATCCTGAAAATGATTCAGGATAGAGGGAAGCAATAACCTTTCATATGGATTCTTAGAGATGTATTCCCTCTCTTATGCATTTTTGATCATTCCTTGTCTCCCAACCAGACCAAAGACCGGAAACTGGCCAAGACAAGGTACCATTTGAGTGGCATGCGCAAATCTCTGCGTGTCACCAAGTTCTTGGAATCCTGGGGTGTGGACAAACCGTTTGCAAATCTGAGATCTACCTCCATGGTCTCCAAAGTGCTGAGTCTAACAGTGAGTTTCACTTTCTTTGTTTTTTTCTTCAGTCAGTACTCAAGTTTTTTCAAAGGTAAATATTGGCTGGCATTTCAAGAAAACGATAAAAATATAACAAAATAGTTTGTTTTGTTGTCTCATTGGCTGTTCTAGACTGTAATGAATCACAGACCTGGAAGAATTCCCTAAGTGATTGGACACCTCCTTACTAATCTCTGTCATATTATCATTTGGTGCATCTTAATGCTTACATACAAATGAAGTTTTGATTTGTCATAGGCCTGCTTTACATTTTCAAGGCAGCTCTAGCCAATCTCCAAACTTAGAGCTGATATCTCCACATGTGGAAGTCTAATTATTACAGTTATATCACTTTTTCAAAACATCTACAATGTATTGCAAAATTAAGAAATATATTTCTGTAGATTCTATTAGACAACATGACAAACTCTCAGTTTATTTATATATCTCAATCTGGCTTGGCCATTTGTAAATGTTAGCCTCTAGTTGTGATTTCTCTACTAAGTTGTTTACTTAATTGCTGCAAAAATTGGACTGTCATCAATATTCTAACACAGACTGTAGCTTTATTGTGGAAATTCCGCCTAATATTTATCTCTTGAAAAAGGCAAGAAGAAAAAATCAGTAACTATATTTTCCAATATGTGTTGATCACTGATTTCATGCCAAATCACTGATTTTTCCCACCAATACTGGTGATTGTCATAGGCCAGACCGACCAAGGGCATAACATGTGAATTACATTTCTTAAATTAATTTCTTCATCATGTAATTTTTGTTCTTGCATTCCAGAGTCTGGCCCTGATAGATTCAAACTTCATGATGAATTCTTCAGGGATAGATCAAGGGTAAGTTAAATTTTGCACCCATTTCCAAATGATGAAGTCACATGCACAGTCAGCTTGGGACTCAAGAAGAAGAAGGATGGCGTTCCAATGTAAAACAAAAGAAAAAAAAAGATACCAAACGTGCACCTCAAAGTGTAAAGTATAAGAAAAAAATAGGCACTGAAAAGGTGAGGATTTCAAAATGTGGTGACATTATCCAATAAAGGGAAAGAAGATGAATGAAAGATGTTGGCAGACATGCAAACAGACAAACAAAAAGCAAGTACTATGCATAGACTGATAGTCAGAAACAAAGACCTACAGAGAAATGGAGTGAAAAAAAAGGGGGGAGGGGGTGAGATGATGGGGAAGAGGTGGGATCGGACTTTCAGAGAATGCAGTAAGATAAAAACCAACCTTCACCTTGGCCTACATTGTCTCTATTTCAGACTGCTGGCGGCAGACAAACAACAGCAGGATGAGATCAACATGAGGCTGCAAGATCGACTCAATAAGATCAACAATAACAGGTAGCATTTCCTTTTCCACTCAGTCTAATCAAGATGGAGCACATGCAGTAACCGCCTGATTTCTGACAAGTACATTAGTGTAAATTTAACTACATGTATGCAGAATACATGAAATAAGAACAACAGTGAAACGAACCTTTGCAGCAAACGTTTAAAGAAAAATAGCTGAAAGGATAGAAGAATGGGTAAAATACTGGACACTTGCGCAAGTAGAGATATCATAACATTAAAAGATAAAAATCATGCTAGAAAAGCAACTTAAGTTACCAACACAGAAATTAATAAGATCATTATTAAATACAAAATATGGTGCTTTTCCATTTGATATCACTCATTTTAATGGTATCTTATGTTCTCTTTTGAGTGTGTAGCTTTTTGCTAATGATTCATTTGTTTATTATCATCGTTGCAGCCAAAATATGAAACTACTTTGCATAGGTAAAGAGTGAAGTATTTTACGAGTGAAATCAAGTCTAGGAACAACTGGATGCTTTGGTTTGTTCTTCGGCTGTATGAAATTTATGGTTACTTTGCTATTCAACTTCTTTAGGGATTTTAACTTCATGATGACTGCAGTGCCACTTTTTTGCTCCAGCTTTCAGTGCAAGACTGAGTCAGAGATGCACTCATTTTTCCTGTGGTTTCTGGACCCCTCAGCCGAGCACAGCTTCAGCAAACAGCCTGATGACATGTTTCCTTTCTACGTCATCTCTTCACTCCTCATCTACATCATTATCTTCATCACTCAAGCCATCATGCTCCCTAGGTAAATTTTATCACAAGAGTTTTTTTGTGTGTTTATTTCCCTTTGCTTGAATGACATGCGTGTTTTGGGGGTTTTGTTTGTTGTTGTTTTTGTTTTGTTTTCTTGTTCGCTTTTGTTTTTGGTCTTTGCTTTTGTTTTTGTTTTGTTTTCTTTTGTTGTTTTTGTTTTGTTTGTTTGTTTGTTTTTTTGGATGATAAGGACCATAGTCACCAGAATTTTGAGATACATTTTACACTGTTGAATCTGGATCACTGTCAATTTTGTTTCAGAAAAAAAAAGCATAGACAATATCTGCAGCATTTTATGTCAGTCTGTTTTCAGCAGATGCAGGAGGTTTCTGATTCAGCAAGTGTAGATAAATATGACACCATGAATATAAATAGGTAGCAGCAGTGATAAAATTTGAAATATTAACACCCATGCACTTTGAAGTAAGCCAGATGTAAACTGTAAAATTAACACAATCATTTTATCATTATTATCTGTCCAAGTGATGTTCTGCTTGTTCAAAAGAAATGTAAACCAGCACAAAAATTTATTATCAAAACATTTTCATCATTTAATTAACAAACTCACGAATGTTGATTTTAGTATGCAAAAATGGTAAAATTGATTGATTACATTCTGTTCTACTCACTGAAAATTTTTAATTCTTGTGGAAAATTGTTTTGACAAGCTTCATTACTTCTCTTTACCAGACACAAGAGGTGTTGAGCAAGTAGTGTAAAAAAGAAAAACATCACTTCTTGTCATTCTAAAGATTGATCACTGAAAAAAGAAACAGATAAAATTATTGCAATAATAATTTTAAAAAATTCCTTATACCATCAATTTTAAGGATTTTTCCTTGACGTAATTTTCAAGCAACAGGAACAAAATGGGTTTTTTTTTAATCTTTATACTCCCTGTTCAACACCTTTTGTATTTGGCAAAGGGAAATAATCGGGCTGATCAAAACGATTTTCATTGGAGCAGATTGTAATAAGGTTTTGATAAGTCAAACATTAATTCATTTAACATATTTTAATGAATTAAATCTGTGATGTCATTACATCAAAGGGAACTGTGACTGTCTTTGTTTTTCAGGAGTCTGGTCTTTTTTCTCACTTCAACGATTGGCGTTTTGTTGTTCACAGCATTATCTGCTATTTGTCTTTGCAATAAACTACCTGTGCTGGTAAGCTCAGAACCAGATTGTGATAGTGTGCTAAGATGAAATATGGACAATTACAGACACGACATGGTTTTAACTGGCTTTTTTATAATATTTACATTGACAAAGAATAAGCATTAGATAAGAAGAAGTTTTAAGAGAAAAATTATGAAAGTTTATGGAATGGACTACAGTATTGACGATGATATAATTATAGGACATGGCTTTAATTTTTGTGGAGTAATAATAATATGTTTGACTGAACGGATAAACCTGCAGGAGATGAAGTTTTGAGAATAAGAAGGGAGAATAAGGACGATATTATAGTATTGATAAAATTTAATCATATATTTACTAGAAACAATGATGTGAAAGAAATGTCACTGATCAGGCAATAGTATTAAATGAACCAGTTATAATATCTTGTAATGAAACAGAATAAATCTAGGATAAAATGAAATTTTGAGACAAAGGAGAGAAAAATGAAAAGAAATTTCTAAAATTTATCATACCTTGTAGTATCATAATAACAAATTACAATAGATTTTTTTTTTTTCACAATTAATAGAAACTTTTGATTTAAAGAGAAGAAAATTAACATAATCAAAGTGCTTGGATACTGTCAATGAAAAGTTAAGCAATATGGTAACAGGCACAATTAGGTAGCTTTGCAAAACTGCTTCCTTATAGGTGAGAACAATATTAATGTTAAAATCTATTTTTGAATTTTTCCAATTCAGAAACACTGTCACAAATTTTTGAAGATCTTTATGCGAATGTCAACCTACATTGTAAATACTTCATGGGTGAGAGTGGTGCTATCCCTATGTTCTACAGGCCTCATCTTCTTCGCTTCAACCATCAGTATGGTAGGTATTGTAGATGGAATGGATGGATGGATGGATGGATGGATGGGTGGATGGATGGATGGATGGATAGATGGATGGATGGATGGATGGATGGA
>JBCEWB010051916.1:0-14112 GCA_039654565.1 Peronia peronii | reverse complement strand
ATGTTTATTTGTGCTATCTGATGACATTCATATAGTTCTTCAATATAAATGACTCTTCATCATCTTCAGCGGTTACTCTGGCCATGTTAATAATTCTCTTTCTGATCGGTTGTCACTGTGAACAGTAACCTCCTTACCTGGCATTCTTTATTTTTCCTCATTAATTTAAAGATATTTTATGCGGAAACAAAACAACAACAAGAGCAAAAAGAAATAAAATAAACAAAAAATCGAACTGATCATGTTCATTTCACTTACTGGCGCTACTCCACTGTTAGGAAAACAACAACAACAACAAAAAACAACAAATAGATACAGATGGAATGCTATATATATGAAATATTACGCAGCCATCTGGGTGCATAAATTTGTTTAGGACATCAATTTCTCTCTCTCTCTTTCTCTCTCTCTCTCTCTTTGACAATGACTTGGCGCATTACAGATACTTGTGCAATGATTCTCAGTTTCATATTATTTTTTTTACATGTCAGAGGAAAATACTTAAAATATTTGTTATGTTTCACGAGAAAGAAAAATTTAGAGAAATTTATGACCCACTGAGCATGTAGGAAATACATGGATTTTCACATACAGTAGTAGATACAAGGCTTTTAGTGAACATTTTTTTTGTTTAATTTAATTTAAATTTTTTTTTTTATTACATGGAAGTGGGTGCAATGCATCTATTGTCGCAAAGAGGATTAATACCTCGACAGTGCCAACTATGCGCCGTCAGGTCGTCCGAGATGGCAATGTAGGTCTCAATCGTTACCATTGTCTCGCCTGGCGATATGCACCGTTCATTGCTCGTTTTGAAAGATAAAACAGCAAAGTCTAACAAGCAGCAGCCGGCCCTGCCAGGCTAGTCTAGACGAATGCTATCGTCACTCTCATTCAGCTCACCATGTAACAAGGCCATTGCACGGGAACCATTTATAAGGGATCAAAGCCCAGTGTGGCCCAATGCCGCTTTTTAGAGGCGGGGGACGAGGGCGGCAAAGGGAGGGGGGGGGGTGATGAAGACAAACACGGGCAAAGCCAAAAATGCTTCTTTCTATTCTATATATTTGTAATAATAAACATATGTACAGTTCTTTTTCCTTTTTTCCTTTGTGGCTATTTTCTGATGTACCTTCGACGTCTAAGAAATCATATGTCAAGACACTACCAAGTTATGAATATGTGTAAAAGACATGTAGACTGCGGCAAAATAAGTACTGAGAAACGTAATACTTGTGGTACTGTGAGATGAACACAGTATGAAGCAAAACATATCAGTTGTACAGAACAACCAAAATAACCTTTTTAGCAAACTTGAGAGATCTTATTTAAGAACCTATCAGAATAAGAGATCAAAGGCAAAATGGTTCTCTTTGTTTAAGTAGAACGAGTTAAAATAGAGAGAGAGAGAGAGAGAGAGAGAGAGAGAGAGAGAGAAAGAGAGAGAGAGATTGTGTGTGTATGTGTGTGTGTGTGTAAGGGGGGAGGGGGAGAAAGAATCAAGCAAGAGAAACAGAATTTACAAACAAAATCGTCATACTGGACGAAAGGACGAGATAACAGATTTAACATTCTTGAAATTCATCCAAATCCAAATTCCTGATGTTTCAAAATCACAGCTATTTCCCAACAGTTCCACCTTCCCCCCCCCCCCCCCTTTTTCTTCCTATTGGTTGGGAATTATTCAAAGAATTAAATCTAAGCTAATAATCGTCAGGAAAAAAATATTACACTGATTCATTCCGCGAATGCCAACACTAAAGCAAATTACCCTGACATTCGGTCACAGGACGTTTAAATTTAAGGTTAGTAAAGTTCTCTTGTGATTATTCCTTTGCAAATATATGCACCAAAGAATGATATACGACAGCTATATTAGGTTTCATCATCCTCTTCAACTACAACTGCGCAAATAAATCCTCATTTCAAATACAAAGACATAAATATCAAAGTGTGGAGGAACGTCATGAGTATCAACAGCTCTATTAATGGACACGAAATGAACATCACACTGATTATATTGTGACTACATTGTTTACCATTGTGAGTTGTCACGTGATAGGACGCACCCGGCTTGTTTGTTTACACTTGTGGAATCAATTGTAAACACTTGATATATTATGGATCAAATCAATTGTTTAGCTAATTATTGGAACAACCGATATTATAAGACATTAATAGATCTTGATGTTCAAGTGAACTCAGACATTAATAAGAACTACAAGTCAGATAGAAGAGTGGATTGACCAATTTGCATAGGATACTGTCTGAAAATAATGATATTTCTTTGAGGGGACGGACAAGAGAGAGAGAACGACAGAACGAAAGAAAGAAAGAGAGAGAAAAAAAGAAAAAGCGCGCGCGCGCGAGAGAGAGAGAGAGAGAGATGAATTTCATTCTAGATCTTGTAATGATAAACCAATTATATAATAAAAACTTGACCAACTGATTTATTTGTTTGAGGCAAGTTATAGACCGACTGACCAGTGTATTCCCATTGAAATCCAACTGAAATTTTTAAAAAACTGTCTATAATAAGATAAGAACGGTTGCCACAGTGATCATTATGCCTAACTTTGAAATCTCTCTGCAAAATGTGGCAATCTAATGCTTCTAGGAGGTCATTTTGACTGAAATCAGAATGTATATTAACCAATGGGTTCTTGCGATTCATCATAAAGTTATGGTTTTCTTGTGGAATTTGAAAAAAGGAAAGTAAGAAAAGAGGAGAAAAAAAGAGAGACAGAGAGAGTAAGAGAGAGAGAGAGAGAGAGTATAAAACAAAGTGAGAGGAAGAACAAAATTGAGAACGAGAAAAGCAAAGACTGACAAAGACAAAAGTGTAAGAAGGTTAAAGAAGCAGGGAGAGAGAGAGAGAGAGAGAAAGAGAGAGAGAGAGAGGGGAAGAAAGGGAGAGCGAGAGAGGGAAAGAACTGGCTCAAAAGAAAGTGACAGAAGAAATTGTGACGACAATCCCAGTATACATTTAATGCCTCTCTAAAATATTCTATAAACATTATTAGAGTGCTTGGCGTATTTCACTGGATTTATACATCGTTCATCACAGCGCCCATGAAGGGCTCTCTCAGCATAGGGTACCCCGAATGTGGGCGTGACTATCGTCTATCCAGAGTTATATATTATTATGGTATAGAGGTTTAGGAAGTGAAGAAGTGGGGGCAGGAGGTGGGACAGGGATATATTAAACAGCAGGAGGGCCCTACAAGTGTCATATTACTGATGTTGTACACTTCAATGAAGTGTCATTTCTAAATGAATGCATCCTATTGGTACAGACGGTTGACATACATGGGAAAAAATAGGGAACGGGAAACATAACAGGAGAATCAACCATCCGCACGACACGAATTTTTCAATTATATATATTTAAAAATATTTTGTATACATCAGATGCCGAGGAAGAATTAACCGGAATATTACCAGATTATTCATTCCCAGAACGTAGATCTATCTTTTGTTACTAAAGCTTAAGAAGAAAGTTAAAAACCTGACGCCTGCCAAGAGATACACAGAAAATGTTTTTTTTTTTTTTCTAGTGACTGTGGGATGGGTACAACTATTTTCCGCTATCATTCCTATCTTTGCGAAGGCAGAAGAATCAAACAAAGACCAAGTAGATTTGACAGACAATTACGTCTCAAAATGAAATAGAGCGGTTGATACAAAATGTCGAGTGCTTGGGGGTTCGCCCAAAGGGACCAACTTCAATACAGAAAGTCGTAAGAGTCACGCATGAAAAGTAATGATTTAGACAATTCTACTAGTCTTTTTTTCCATATGCTCCTCCATTTTTTCTCATAGACTCACAAAGTCGTATTGTCACATATTCAATATAAAACTAAAACAACAAGCAGACTAATAGAGAGCCTGGGCATTATTTTGTCCATCAAAGCCCTGCTTTCGTTTGTTTGTTCACTTGCCTTTGGTTTCGTAACCTCATGAACAGCTATTTCGCTAATTATCACCCCGCATTTAAGATAACTTGGGAAGTGTGGTTCACACTCAGAGAAAAGGCAGAGAAAATGGAAGAGAGAGAGAGAGAGAGAGAGAGAGAGAGAGAGAGAGAAATATAAAAATGTCTTGACTGAATAAGCAAACAAGAACAAAAGTTGTCGAAAATATGTTCAGAATGTTGCACAAGAAATAGCTGTTGTTGTTTTTCTTAAGCCTTTCAATCCTTAGAAACTAGGATTATCTCAGCTTTAAGAGGCTGTCTGTATTTTTAGTGAGAATTTTTGTGGGTAGAATTTGGAATTTGCAAATTTTGCCCGGACAGCGGCACTCCGCCTACTCTTCATTGATTTTGAATTGCCAAGGGTTCTTTAACGTGTGTAACGTACACACGGGACCTCCGAAATATCATTCGTCCTTATCCGAGAAGACTAGACGTCGGGCTTCCTTACGCAGAGGAAGCCAGGGGACCCTTGAGTCACTGCAAAAATGCGGATTTTCGATCTTCTTGTCCTTCCATCCCCCCTCTCCCAACGGAGGACCGGCGAATTGATTCCGGCCACAACTTCCCGTGAGTTGTCGTCATCATGAAGCAGACGCCAAATCACCTAGCCACGGTGATCCCCCACAAGAAATAGCTTCTCTTGTGGTTTAATGAAATAAGAATTTGGAATCAAAATTTGAAAGAGCAGACACAACGAGAAAGTCCACGGAAATGGTCGATCGTATCTTAGTTTCCTCTCGCTCCACACAGTCGATTGGTCAGTCAGTCAGTTAGTCAACCAGCCAGCCAGTCAGTCAGTCATTCAGTCAGTCGGTCAGCCAGTCAATCGATCAGTTGTCACTCACTTGCTCACTCACTCACTCACTCACTTACTCCTCACTCTCTCACTCACTCACTCATTTACTCACTCTCTTGCTCACCACACACTCACTCACTAACTCACACATTCACTCACTCACTCATTCACTTGCTCCTCACTCACTCACTCACTCACTCACTCACTCACTCACTCACTCACTCACTCACTCACTCACTCACTCACTCACACTCACTCACTCTTTCACTCACTCTTACTTACTCTCACTCACGCCCTCACCACAAACACCCACATTTAACCCTTTCACCCTGACGACTCAGACCATCTTACGAAAGGTGCCAACAATCACACTATGCCACTTAAGTCCTCCTCACCAGTCAAGAGAGAGCCGACGCCAGGAATGCTCCGAACAACAAAGGTTGAAGTGGTCACGTAGCCTCAATCAGTGGTTGGCACGATCGAGTTACGGGAAAAATAAGAGCCAACGTGAGCCCCGAGTTTCCGTTCCAAGAACCTATCCTCGGCCTTTCATATATGCAAACATTTGAAGAAAGAGTAGAGGCAAAAGGTAGAAAACCTATTATAAAACTGCTTGGTATATCCATTTGCTCATTAAAAAATCGCCATTCTGGTATATATGCATGAGGAACAGCTATCAAATTTGAAAGTAAAACTACAAAGAGAAAAAGCGGTGAACTATCAAAATTTTAAACACACTTTTTTCCCTGAATGATATTAGATTGGTACCATGGTCACATAAGATTAATGACAGGTGTGATTTCTATGACACAACCACATCCTGTGAATTTCACCAAAATATAAGAACAATAATAAAGAGCATCTATATGGCGAGTTCCCCTATGCAATACAAGCTCTAAGCGCTTTACAATCTATTATTACCCCGACCGACCCAATAGAAACCTCCATGGACGTTCTCAGCTTTCTGGTAACTATAAACGGCGGCCAGCCTGTTAAATGCCCAAATCCCTAACAATGACGTTCACTGTCTATATCTATTTTAACCTGGATCCAGTCAGGAAAATAATGTGTGTAAATTATTTTTCACAATGATAAATCTGAGCCCAGTCATGATTCCAATCCGGAACTTTTGATCGCGATTCCGACGGCCCAACCACTAAGTGATCGACACCATCACATATGAGTGTACTTTCTGTTTAACTGCCAGGATATTATTAATTAAACCTCCGAGATATTATCATTTAAATCTGCCATAGTATAGTCTTCCACTTTTTACGACGAAAGCCATGTTATTATCAGAATTACAAGATATCGATTTTTGTATGTTTCACAACTTTTTCTTTTTCGAGAATTCTAGTAAATGACTATGTCAGTGGTAAGGGTGTGAAACAAGTCCTAAATATCCAGCCATTTTCTTGGTAGAAGAAGATTAAAATCCAGTGAGCCAAATATTGTTATTGGCTAACTGTGATGATGTCGTTGTCATCCTCATAATTGAAATACACCCTGGGTCCAGAAAAGAGTGATTCAATGTATCTATACAAATATCATTTACATAATTTCTTACGGTTGAAAAAGGTCTTAGGATTTATTTCCACACGGTATTCCAGAAAACAGATGGACTAAGTATAAACAAAGGCCGAGGTAGTCAACAGAATTGGCAAAAGTGGAAAGCCATGTATAAATAAGTTATCAAGAAAACATGAAACACATATTCAGTAGAAATAAAGATAACACACTTTGTTAAGACAGGACATAACGCATAAATATGAAGCTGTTTGATTTCAACGCCCACGAGTCGTGACTTCTCGAGACCCCCCCCCCCTCCCAAAAAAAAAAAAAAAAAATCAGTGTGCCTCTTGCATTATAATATCAACTAGTAATTTACAAGATTCCCTAAAAATATTTACAAGTCAACAGAAGAATCAGTCTTTAAGAAACATGAATTCCCGACTTGCAATTAATGGGCACACCTCAATGGCCAACACTGAGTGAGATGAGTCAGTTTTGCCAGGATCTCGAAGATCAATGGCATATGGCTATAAAGAGTTTTTGTCCTGCTCAGCACATGGCACCCATAAACAAAGCAGATGGCTCTTCAATGCCAATAGACTTGGTGAATTAGTACACAATGGCAGATTGCTGAGGTATCATTCTTGGATTTTATTTCTTTATAATGAGCTATTTAGCAACAATGAAGACACTTCAGAAGACACCGAGTAGATCATAGAGAGGTAACCAAATGTAGTCATTTGCAACGTAAACTTTACAGGTTTAACTTTCTAAGCTCGAGCGGACTTTTAATAACAGTATGAAAGTATAATTCTAAAGCAGTGTTGAATATCACAGTATCAGCGGACCTGCAATGAGAATATTCTCTCTCCATATATATATATATATATATAATAAATCTGCAAAAAGGTATATATATATAATAAATCTGCAAAAAAACCCACAAAAAACAATAGGCTTATGGACTCCAAAAACTGCTGAATGGATCCATATGAAATTTGGCACACAACATTGTTGCATATGGATCTTTGTTGCTATGTACATAAACCAGAAAAAAGCTTATTATCTTTGACGTTATTCTAAAAATGCGACAATAATTGGATAATAAACTCGCGAGGGTGCTTGAACCGATTTTTGCATTCGGTAGTGTGACGCGTTCAAAACACGTTTTCTTCGAGTAACATTCAGTTTAATGAATCAAAATATCAACATCGAGGTGCGCACGCTTGCCATACATTTTAAATCGCAGGGCTATATTTAGAAAATCTCCCACGGAGGCTGTGGGTTCTCTTCTAGTATATATTGGTTATCCAGTAAAAGTATTTACTATGTGATCATTTCTTTAAATGAATTACTCAAAATTCTATTTAGGTTTCAACCGAATAAGCTGTGTTTCTTAGTAAGACTGCGTTGTTGAAGGCCAGTGTAAGTAATATCCTCGGTCTCGAACCACTTCGATATGAGACACATCTTATGAATTTTCTGCCAGAAATGCCAGCCATTTGTGCCGGCTTTGCGCAAAATACTTTCCTTTTCTATTTCTCACTTGGCGTCACCTTGGGGTTGATCCCCCCCCCCCCCCCCCCCCCCACAACAAACAAACCAATACGGCATCTCATATTATGTACCAACAGATGCATCTGGGCCTACACTCACGTCCCATGGCTTGCGAACGCTTCGTTTATTTGATAAAATGATAAACAAACAACATACACATGTGAGCTGTTTTCCAAAAAATCCAAAAATGACTTCCCAGGTTATATTGATCCAGTCAGTTGTAGCTGTTGCCTACTGCGTAGCTTAGATCTAATTAATGATATTTTGGAATTAAAAAAAAAAAAATTCAATTTCACTTTCAGTGCAATCTGTCACATACCTGAGTCACTGACATAGGTAAACAAACTACGTACTGAATATGTCATGTTGGTGTGCTGAATAGTTACTTTAAATTATCTCAACATAATATAAATAGACTGTATTTCAAAACATTTTGTGTGTATTATTATTTCATCGTTCTTCCACAAAGCCTTATTCCTGAAAGCATATTCTTAACCAGAAGAGGAACATACAATCTTACTTTCATAATCTGACTATATGTAAGTCTTACTGTGGCTGAGGAGTTAATACCCACTACTCCAATGAAAGGATTCAGCGACCAAGCGCTGCAACAATAGTGAGTTTATTAAATAGGCTACATGTAAAACAATCACAAATTTAACAAATGAACGACTACCATTGCCAGTAAGGATGACAACAACAAATCTAACAAGAGGGAATGGCTCAATCTCGAAAAATGTGATAGAAGATCTAACAATTCCACGATTGCTCTGTACTATGCAATACAATGTGTAGTGCTAGTATAAAGATTCTTTGTTACTGTTGGAAGTGTTGGTATCGCGAAAATATTGGAAATGAGAAACAGTGAGTGGTAATTAAGTACTGTCAGTTTGGGACTGACGATTGACATGGGTCAGCTACATTCAAACTACCATTGAATATTGGTCTATGTGACTTTAATGAGTTAGACTCTCTTATTTCATTCACATAATTATGAGCTCTATGTTAATTTATGCCAGGAATGGGAAATCACATTTATTTATGTAATGAAATTTTGGAAAAATAGGTTATCGAAAGCAGGAGCTTGTCATACTAGGAAAGTAAACAAAAATAAAAAAGACAAACATGGGGAAGAATCACAGCTGGCGGGAAAAAAAGAAGAGCAGAAAGGACAAAAAGAGGACGAGAAAGCAGTTGAAAAAAAAAAGCTGAATATAAGAATAGAGAACCCTAAGAGAAAATGGGGGGAAAAATCCAAGGGGAATTGAATTAGCTCAAGAATAATTGAATTCTTATTATTTTTTTAAACAATTCTATTGAGAAAAAGGATTTCAGTTATCAAATACATTCTTTGGCAGTGCATAGTTGGAAAAAAGGACTGTCCTGCACTGAGATGCAGAAATTATTATTCACATCTTTTCTTGATTATTACCAGAACACCTCGGCTTATGTAAGCGTGAGGAGCCACGCTGGCCATACATGCACCAGGAAGTAGTCACTTGATAGTCATAAAGGAAACAGTGTGGACAAAAATGCTTGGCCAGACCCATCTGCTAATGCCAGACCCCTTTCCTGCTCTGGAATCTGAGAGAACGAGTTTTTACGGCTTCATGAAGCACTAAGTATCCAGCGTGAGCTCTCTTTTCGGTGAGAGAAACACCTGTTACCTCCAGGATCCTGTGGCTCCTTCGTTCAACGCCTCCACCCGACTATCATGCATTCAACACAGAAAATATAAAGACAGCTACGTTTATCTTATCTAAATGGGCTGTCCTGCACGCTTTCTTCTGTCTAATGTTTCCTTATGGTTGATAAACAAGATTGTAAAAAGCAGTATCAAAGAATTCGAGTACTTGACAGAGACGGCTGAATATATCGGGCCCTTCATAAAAGGCCGATCTCCCGCTGTATGTACGGTAGACGAGATAATTTTTTTCGGCAGTCGATAATTTTATGTCACATAGTTTTTGACACTCAACATGAGGACTGCAAAGCGGATTCTCTGATAATGGGCTACTTTGCTTTATGGAAAATGAAGTACTTACAACTGAGAGAGCGGGGCGGTCAACTGTGACCTGTGAAAATGGAATAGATAATTGGTCCAGGTGTCTCAGTCCAGCAGTTTCACTGGTTTGACCCCAGCACCAAAATGCACGAAGCCCCGGAGAGATCTAGAGATTCATATGCACTACTTTAACTCTGTTGCCCCTTATACCGTCAGTTAAAATGCCAACAGGATCACATCTAATAGAACATTTTCTCACATTGTTTTTGTTACTATTGTTCGGTTATTGTCACGGTTTCTGGACATATACATCATAGTGCAAACCATTCTGATCACATTCTCAATCCTGATCTCTGACCCGAGTTCCGGATTTGAAAGTATTTTGGGTTTGTGTCTCAAACATAAGTTTGCCGAAATCAGTATGGTTCTAGCAAATAAAAAAAAAACATTTTAATGATTAAGTGATAATAAATACGATCCGAGAAATTCATTGTAAAAATATTCTCTCACTGTTTGTAACTATATTCTGTGTTTCTTGGTCTGTCTGATTGTTAGGATAGTATTATTATATCAGTGGATACGACATTAAATGTATTTTGAATTAAAACATGTCAGACAATGCTCCCTGCTTATCATCTTCGAACTTGCTCGAGCTAGATAAAAGGTATTTTAGAATGGGCATCCCATTTCACTAAGAATGGCGCTAGACTCCAATGAGGTTTCTGTGTTTGCATACATTTGAAGAAAGGCTAATATCCCACAATTTTTTGTGCACTTTGTTTGAGCAATATGTAATATAGTTTCCGAGTTTACGACATCGCTTTATTAATTAATTAATTTATTTATTTACTTTCTTATTTATTTACTTACTGTATTTGTCTATTTTATTTGCTTATTTATTTATTTACTTCAGCAAGTTTATTATGTCTTTTTTTAAAATCCCTTTCTCACAAGTATTTATTTATATTATTATTTTCTTAGGGTTAAGTCGAGGTCTTATCTTTTTCCTCAGAGACAACACACGATAGGAATCCGAAAAGAAAAATTCAGTTGGACCAGGTTGAGCTCTAGAATCAGTTTTAAACTGTTGTCTACCAAAGATAAATCGTTACTTTATTTATATTTAGTCTATCAAGCAGCTGCCTTGTTCCCAGCTGAAAAGAAGCACACCAGGTATCAATATGGAGGTTGAGATTTCTGGTCTTTGTGCACATCTGTCATTCACAGAACCAGAGCTCTGCGTTTGATTTACGCAAAGACAAGAATTAGTGAAACCGGACTGTGACATTGTGAACATTCGAAATTTTACACACATATTTACTCACATATTGAAACATTGTGCAGCAAATAATACTGTATGAAAGTGTTCTACTCAAACATAATACGGAATTTTGTCTCTTCCGACAGTGGACCATTGCCTACATAGATAAATCCAAATATTATACAGAGAATCGCAAATCTACTAACATACACACATATAAAACAAACACAAGTTCATCACTGGTAACATACACACGCACAAAATAAATTTAAAAAAAATAAGTAAATAGATAAAGAACGAAATAAATAAATAATATATAATAAATAAATAGGTGGACGAACTGAAGAAATAAATGATTATATAAACAAATAACTAACAAAAGGTATAAGTATAAGAATAAATACATATGTGAAAACCAATAAATAATAAATGAATAAATGAAATAATAAATGAATGAATAAATAAATAAATAAATAAATAAATAATATTCTTTATCCTATAGCCTATGTATCAGAAAAAAAATATATAAAAAATCGAAGATCTCTGCCTGCCTATTGTTGGTGTGACGGAGTGCAGACAGTATTATTCCCTGCTATTGCTATTCCGCCTATGCTTTTCTTATGCTGATGAAGTGAGTGCTAATGAGATCCACTTGGGCATTTGTTCTCACACCTCTCGGCGTCCACTAGTCAGGTTGGCAAAGGAATGCTCAGGATGGATAGCATTGTCTGTTTTTGGGAATTCATGTTGCAGAGAGTAGCATTGTCTATTGCCGTCTATGTGAAATGTAAGGTTCAGACACAGCAACACTTTCTTGTCTGGTGTCATAAACTTAATTTTTCACACTGTGCGCTCTTTTTTTCCCTATGGCACATCATACTTTACAAGCCACATAAAAAGTCAGTTTCTAGTACATAACTTAGAATGATGCAAAATTATTCTTGGAGGAATTTCAAATGAATAGTTACATAGAACTTTTTAATTGAAAACTGCGAGAGAAACAAAGAAGAAAATAACAGTGACGGGAGAAAAGAGAGATGGCATTGTGCAGATAAAAGATTTTTGAGAGTTGGGTCATGACAATTCATATTTCATAAACAAGAGAGAGAGAGAGAGAGAGAGACAGAGACAGAGAGAAAGAGAGAGAGAGAGGAAGAAGGGAGAGGAGAAGGGAAGAAAGGAAAGGAATGATATTGAGACAAGCGGAGAAATGAAAGAAGTTCAGACATGGAACGTGGCCAGAGAGATATGAGAACTGAGTGGAAATGTTCTTGGAACTGAGAAGAAGAGAGAGACAATGTAAGGTAAGGAACAAAATTGAGAAGTCATTACACATTTAACATAATAGGCGGAAAAGATAAGAAAACCAACGGGGCCAAAACTGCGATCAACGCCAAACTACTTACTTGAGGAACAGAAAATATGTGCTCAAAAACGAAAGCAGGAAAGCAACAGCACTTTATTATTAAATGCTAATTTGCCACGATATGCTTTGAATAGCACCCTGCATTTGGAGTTGTTGTAAGTTTAGCCAGTCTTTGAGTGAATATGTTGCTCTCTCTGTGAGAGAATCATACTTGTGGTTTGGCCAGTCACCCGGATATCCGAATGGTCATTGAGGATCACAATCCCAAACAACATAGTTGTATTTCACAAGGCTCATAGTCTGGAAATAGGCAGGGTGGCCTGATGGTTGATTTTAGCAGGAAAGTGTATGGTTGATTAGTACTTCATTGTTTCAACTATATTTTCTAAATGTTTGAATTTGAGAAATAGAGGAGCACCTTCCTCATGATTCCATATGTAAGTTTCATGACAAACGGATTTAGTTATAACAAGATTTTATAACAGGTCCCCAATGACTGCCTCTAGGATAAGCTTGAATCCTCAACTGACAGCATAATCATAAATGGTTCAATAACGTATGGTAATGTTCTTTCAAATGTGTTCAGTGAAGGACACTTTCGTGGGATGCGACTAGTGTGATGTGTCAAGTGTGACGTCCACCGTTAAAGATAAGTTTCCTCTTACTTTTTGATGGCTGACTTTGATAATAAATCAAGCTTTCAACGTAAATGACAGCTTGTATTGCAATGTTTAAATTATATTTTTCTATGATGAAATTACCTGATTGAAGGAGAGCTTCGAAACGATTATTACATGTGAGTTTTAATAATGATGAACTAGATCCGTAAACACATAACTGATACTGAATCTGATTTGTATCATTGAAGCCACCCTCACTAAGCGTACATTACCACGAGGATAGCCGTTCAGGCTTCTTGAGAGAGCTTGCTCGGATTTCAAATGGTGTGAGGACCCCCGATTCAACCTCCGATGCCAAATTCGTCTGTGTTTGTTTTTTCTGACTTACACAGTCCATTAATAGAGCCAAACATCCTTTTCATACCTCACTCCTACGCCTTCCTGGCCACTGCCTTCCACCCACTCAACACTTGTAGACAGGTTTGGGTATATGTATATACATAAACATTTATGTATACAGGTTTGAGTATATGTATATATATAAACATTTGTGTATACAGGTTCCCTTGACGACACTGTTGTTCTTTTAAGGCCTTGCCACAGAATATATATCTAGTTTCTTATTTCTATTTATCATCAGAGGTAGGAAAAGAGAGAATAAACGATGAAAGGCTTGTCTTAGACAGATAGACAAACAGAAAGCATAGCAGAGTTTCAAGAGAACCAAATCCTAAAACATCTAACAGGCAAAATGCTCATTACAAAATACACATACACACACACAAACATGCACACTTCTATTCAGGCACACCAAGTTCCCTCCATATCAACAAAATGCTGGGGTTTCTATTCTTTTCAAGTTCTATTTCATGGGTCTCGAGTCACCAGGTGTGTCTAAACAGACTGAAACGGAAATTTAATAGGCAATTATATCTGTTTATCACAGCTGATAGATAGATAGATAGATAGATAGATAGATAGATAGATAGATAGATAGATAGATAGATAGATAGATAGAT
>JBCEWB010051905.1:0-14112 GCA_039654565.1 Peronia peronii | reverse complement strand
GTGAGGAAAAAACAATCTGGGGAAAAAGGTTGAACAAAAAGGAGGGGGGGGGGGGGCTGAGGAGAGATTCTGTTAAGGGGGGATTTGCCAGGGAAGGGGAATTGGAAAGAAGGAGGGGAAAGGAGGAATATCAGCGACATTGATGAATACATGTAAAATAACAATATAAGTACAATGAGTAATTTACAACATCAAGAATGAAGATTACATCAGTAAAACTGTTCAACTTGATATGCCAGTTAGTTGTCTAATCAGGAGGTAGGCAAGGGCCTTACTTAACTTATCCACAGCAGTCTGGCTTCTGACTCTTACATCAATATCAGAGGTGTCATAATCAAATAATGATAAGAGTTGTAGCAGTAAGAAAATAATGAAAATCATATTTGCAATAGTAAGATAGACTGTAATAATTAAAACAACACGAATATGTTTCATGATTTTTTTTTTTTTCTGCAATGTCTTCTCAAGAGTGTGTAAATTTGAAGTGTTTATTCCTGAATTTAAAAAAAAAAAAAAAAGAATAGAAAGGAAAAAAAACGGGGGACAAAAGAAAGAAAGAAAGAAGATGACATTCTCTTGATATTTATATTATGTTCTAGCTTTTTCATATATAAATTGTTTTAGATCACTCTATTATTCTTTACCAATTAAGGTAAAAAAAAACTTTATTTCAAGGCCACAGAGGGCTGGATTGAATCATGAGTTCTGTGACACAACTTCATGGCCTGCGCAGAATTTTGCAAGGAAAATAACTCAGTTATGTAAAGCTAGACCAGAGATTTTTCTAGTTAATTTATTATGTCCCTTGCTTCATTCTCCCTTTGGTTGCTGTGTCCTTAGCCGAGAAGGTTCTTGTTACAACAGCACCTGGCAGTTTGCCCGTTTTTATATAATGACTAATATGTAAAGATTTCGTGGTTCCTTTACTAAAAAAAAAAAGACGACCTATATTTCATTTTTTAAAAGTTTTTCAGTACTACTGTTTTGGCATTCTGCTCCTTTCTGTTTCAGCCTGAAGCAAGTGACTGTGCTATAATTCGGGTGCGAGTCTATTGTATTTTAGTGCTTCAGCTTTCTTTCTTTCTTTCTTTCTTTATTTGTTTGTTTATTTATTTATTTATTTGTTTATTTATTTATTTACAAAATAGCGTTATTATATTCATGGCTCTATTGCTCTAACACAATGATATTATGGTCACATCTATGTTCAATTTTCTTGATACTTGATGGAATGAATCTGGCTCTCTTTATGCTCTGAAGAAGAGGCAGATGATTTGTATTGAATTATCCTTAATGCTAGTTCGTCAAAAGCAGAGTTCTCTCTCTTTCTGCACGTCCAATCAAAAAGAACCGTACAAACTCGAAGTGCCACCTGGATTTGACTACCAAAGTTCTTCTATGTGTCCTCACGTACTAATAATAATAATAATAATAATAATAAATCCCTATGCCAGTTAACAATTACATGTACTCAGAGCACTGAAGTGTATAAATCAGCATTTCATGGATAAAAACACACTCGAAAAATATTCGTCGATTGGTTGTTGAAAATCTTAATTCATCTTAAGAAACCGCTCATACAAACAATCGTGGACACGGATCGATTCTTCAGTACTCCAATACCCACTATCATTTTATTGACAAAAACGTTAGTTTATATATGACATCAAAGGGTAAGAATAATCGAAACTAACATTTCTATCTTGTTTAACAAGATGATCAGTCAGTTTTCTCAAATCATGTTTTCTATACCCACAAGAAGCAACAGACAACAAGTTCTTTGAAACATACTTCAGCTGAAGAAAGATACTTAAGTTCAACGTCAGTGTAACATCAACTTCATACAAAAAAACACAAAAAAAATCTGAAATACACTAGAAACTATTCTTCATATATTGTCATAATAAATGTACGGGCATCATCACATGATATTGTATTACTTACAATGTGTTCTTTTCTATAATACAAATACATCAAACAAAACAACCACATCAAAACAATAAACTCACCAAACCAGACTTTTATTACAAATTTGTTCAGCTCATAAGACAAGGATGGGGAACGGCTGGGGGAGAAGGTGATTCTTAAATAGTAAAAAAAAACAAAAACAAAAAAGAACCAGTAAGACAGATTATTATACACTTACGCAATATACTGTAGACAGGACCTTTTTCTCAACGTAATAAACACATACTTGTTTTAAATTAGATGCATTTCGATGTTTATACAAAGTTCCCATCTATTTTTGCCAAGCCAGGATACCTTTCGTTTTTCTCTTAACTTTGACAATTCAGTTGAAGTTTAGACTCGGAACACTTGTTAAGGTTTTGATGGGAGTATAGAGGATTTACTTTTAACCCGATATCTGTTTATAGAATGCAAGAGCACAATGAAACTCATTTCTATATAATATAACGATTGTAAACATTGACATACATCATTTACTGTCGAACTTTTGAAACATTTCTCTGCACTATAACTCCAAGTAAGGAACCAAAGACGTTAAATAAAATAATAAACCATTGTTATGTCACTACTTGTATATCACGTTTTTTTACAAGATGATTCATTCAAGTTGATCTGGTTTAACTAAACAGATGTGGACTATAGTTTATTGCCTTCTAGAAAAATAATCCAGTAATATTGCGAAACCATCAAGATAAAACAATGAATGCAAGGAACCATTTCATGTCAACAGGTTAGTCAGTCATTAGTCACTGGTTTTAATAGAAATTTAAAGTATCGTTCTCGTTTGAATCCGTTTTCCGCTTCTTATCCTTCTCAATGTTCTATTCATTCTCTAGTTTAAAAACAAGATACAATTTCCCATTCAGATAGAGGGTCCAGGGAAATTACAGTAACAGTTAAAATAATGACCTAAAATAACAATGACATATTATTATTTTACAGAAATTTTTAAAATATAAGACTTGGACTGTCAACTAGTAATTAACTTAATACACAATAAGACGTAGTAACAATCTGGGGAATTGATATGTTAAAATTTTGAATAAATTAATGGAACTGGCCAAATTTTCGAACACAGTTGGTTCATCTTCAGGGCAAAAATAATCATTAATAGCAAAATCATAGATTATAAGCATAACAATGTGTATTCTGTATTGTATGCCATAAATAATACATGGTTCAGTGTTACGTTCATTGTTTGACCTCGACAGTTTGACGATCATAAAGACAAAAAAGACAAGGACATTATGCATTACACAATGTTTGAAATATGAGGTAATTTGTTTTGATTGAAAATTATTTAACCACGGGAGAAAAAGAGAGCAAGAATCATCAAAACACATTCCCATATTGTACAAGACCAGATATTGGAAAGAAGTGAAAGTTAATGCAGTGCAGAAACTTCGAAGACACAAAAATAGATAATGACAGAGAGAAATAGTCTCCAAGTGAATATTTATATCGGCAAAGAGCCGATATAGCAACACAAGACGAAAAAAGGGTATTAGTTTAAAAAAAAAATTATGTTCTAAAAGAGAGGGGGATAGTTGTGAAGATAAGATTCAAAAGGAAAACTAATTTCAGAAATCAACTGGAACATAAAATGAGATGCGACACGATGAAATCAGGCGCTCGTCAAATTTTGAGTATATGGAATTATTACTACCAAGGTTAAGATTATTTATTTCCCTTTCTGTGTGAGAAAAAAATTTTGTTCTATCTTAAGTAGAAGTTGAGCTGTTGGCAATTGAAGACGATAGGGGTGACCTGTTGTTGCAGCTGAATTTAGTGAGAAAATGGCCTGTCACTTCTGTAAATCCTTATTAATCTTTGTTAGCCCATGCCGCTAAAGTACAATTGTTGGGCTTGTACTCAATTGATTTCAGCAAATTTAACTCTGAAATGCATTTTTACATTGATATAGAATGGTTCTGTGAAGAAGAACAAAAAAGTGCCTTAAAAATCAGTTCACTGTTGTAAAACACGTGATTTCTCCGGTCGCCTCAGTTTGACGAGCGCCTGATTTCATCGTGTCGCGTCTCAAGTATATCAATCGAGGAGGAACGAGGGGCGTTGAGAAGTGGGGAAGAGAGCAAGGGAAGGGGAGAAGTTTCAAGTAAAAACAAACAAACAAGAAAAAGTAGAAAAAGAAAGAACAAGCAAAAGACTTTTTTTTTTTTTTTCAAAATACTGAGAGAAAAATGCAAGTATCTCTAAATATGTACAATGGAATAGATACAAAACAACAGAAGTTTTCTTCACTGGAACATGGGGTTGTAACATTCATCAGTCAATGAAGTTAAAGATATACGAACGCATTTATCTCATTTCTAGAGCAAACAGTGACAAAATAGATGATAAAAAAAATAACGTATAAAAACATTTTCTAAAAAAAAAAAATACATACTGAAGATAGAACAAGTTAAGTTTAAAAAAAAATAAATCACAGGGTTTCCCCGAAAAAAATGTACAGGGTGCTCGTCAGTTTGAATAGAGTTCACCAATATCCCGGGAAATTCCATCTTCCCATGTCCTTGGCCTTGCCTCGACTGTAAGTTTACCCCACTTTGTTTGACCCTGTACCGATGAGTAGGAAATTTATGACTAAATCTCTTCGCTGTGAGCCTATTGAGCCTAGATGCCCTCCAAATAATAATAGTAGTGAGTAGTGTTAATGATTTAATGACGTAAGAAAACGCCTGACGTACTTCCGGATTGGTTTTTTCCCGAAATCTTGTGTTCTGTATTGTCTGCAAATACGTCATTCATTGTTGTAAATATAAACTGCAGTTAGCGAGTAATCTTGCTTTTAAGTCAATAAATACATGTAATGCATTTTGTTTTTAAATATTATAGAGTTAGTGTATTACTCAGTTATGTATTTAATTATTAACATTGTTTCTAAATCAATAAACAATGAATTTATGGTTTATTTATAGAATGAATACATTTTCTGGGAGATACCCTGAATCAGAATGTGTGTTATTTGAATACAATATATGAAACACGTGAAGAGCATAATAATGATTAAAGAAAGGACAAATCGATTGATTATTAAAAGTAAGCATCGTAAATTTCCGTCAAATTGCTCTATTTTTGTTTCTGTTTTTAACAGAAGAATGGACAAAGCAATTACTGTGGACAGTAATCACGGACAAAATCTTAACGACCAAAATATACAACCAAAATCTTGGATAAGATCACAAGTGGGTCACACAATGATTTTATATTCATCTAAATAATTACAAAGCACTTTAGCATCTGTTTACGCGAAGGGAATATTAAACAAACAAATAAACAAAAAAGCTTCATTACATCATGCACGAATATCAATTCCCTGAAAAATAACAACAATGACAACAACACCGACATCAAGGAAAAAACAATACAAAACAAAACGCAACAAATAAACAGAAAGTAAAAAATATGAAAAAAAAAGACAACATATATACGTAATTGTTTTCTTTATTAGGACTGTCGAAGAACAGATATCATAATATAATATGAAGACTATAATAGCCTAACGGATACCTCTGTACAAAAAACTCCATCAGGAAAAATTACAATGACATTACATCACAATTAAATGAGGAAAAAGAAGAAAGAAAAACGAAACTTTAACAAGAAAACGGGAGAGAAAATTTCTTCATTTTTTACTTGACGTAAAGTCTCCGCTTTCTGGGCTTTTTCTGCCGTCTCTTGGATAACCGTATCAAGTTTTTGAATCTTTTCAATTTAGTTTTGTCCTTACTGTTGAGGTGTTTGCGCTCTCTAGTAAGGAACTTGATGAGGTAGCGACGTTCCTTCAGGGTCAGGGGTTCCGTATCCGCTTTGCGCTTGAGCTGACGCAGTGATCGACGCTCAGCTTTCGGGATGTCCCACTTCCGGGATCGACGGAAACTGATCTTCAGCAGTCTCTGCTCGGCCTTCCGCAGTTTCGCATCCAAGTCTGTGAACCATACATGTAAATCATCATGGAATTTTAGCCCTCATTGGCATTTTGAATTGAAAAGAGTATTTCATGCAATAAAAACCCACAGACTCTTAGAAAAGTCTATTGTCTCTGTGGAATATAATTAAATCATCATGAAGTTTATACAATGCACTGGCGATTTTGCACGGGCAAGTCATATATGTACTGGTACTAAAAAAATGCTAACATCTAATGAGAAAGTCGGTGATTTAAATGAAATTAAACACATGATTAAATAACACTGTTCTTTCGGACACAGTGTGGGTTAGGTTATTTTGACCTTGATTGTTATGATGGAGGAAGAAAGTTCATTATCCTGATGAATCTTTTCATTTCAGTGGTTACATAATCTGAATAGGACTAGACCTTTAAAAAAAAAATTGGTTTTCCAAGCAAGATATTAAGATATGTCTATCGTTATTTTCGAGCAGTGAGCTATCTCCTATGCCTCCCCTCCCTTTTGGTATACCTGAGTAAACCAGATGTAAAGTCCTGCTCGTATACAAGCTTGGCTGCACAATGAGCCATTTTTTTTTCAGCCAGCTAGGTTACTTCTCTTTGCCAAGTACAAGAGGTGGAGGACAAGCATTGCAAAGAAGAACGAAAATTCTCATTGTTCCTTATTTTTTTTGAAACACGTGATGCAAAAAAAAAAAAAAAAAAATTCTGAAAAAAATTATCATGATAGGAAAAAAAAACAACAAAAAAACATTTTCATCATCTAGTGAATTTTTCAAAAATTTCTGTTACTTATATTTCACATGAAAACCGAAAAAGTGTTTGTTCTTTTTTTTCTTTACATTGCTTGTGTTATACCTCTTGTACTTGGCAAAAAGCGGTAATTTGGTTGACGGTTAAAATGGCTCATTACATGTACGTTCTGTCAGTAAAGACAAGATGGAATAGAAGAGGCAGACAAGCAGGGTTAAGCCACCAAAGCAGACTCACTTTTCTTTCTTCCCTTTCTGTTTTTCCGCCCTTTTCTGTCTTTTCGCCTCTGTTTTTTGTTGAGTTTCTGCGAGTCTGGCTCCTTGCTGCGCCGAGGTCGCTCCGTGTCGTCTTTGATTTCTGAGAGAGATGGCAACATAGGACAGTAGAACAAGCGGTGTCACACAGCATTAAAGTCTAAGATAAAACTACGGTCTTTGTCACATGCAGTCACGTACATACTGAATCCTGATTTTATACAATGGTTACTGTGATTTGACGTCCATATTCAGTCGATAAAACAACTGATTCTATCGTAATATCTGTATATATACATGTATATCATTGCAATTTGACATCACAATTGTCTTACATGATACGAAAGTCCATGCCATAGGACGCCACAAATAGTCCAACGTAATATAACAGTCCCTGCCACATAATGTCGCCTATTATATAGTTTAGGATAACAACCCTTCTCTCGGTCAAGTCACGTTCTATCCGGTCTTAAATAATACAACAGTTTAGGATACATGACGTCAGATATAATCAAGCATCAAGTGGCTTTACAGTCTAAGCTACGCAGGCTACGATTACCTCACAAATGTGTATTCATTGATACTAAAATGGCGTACATGATAGAGAATACACCACTCAAAAACCAATACGTTGCGCCAATTACATTCAACACTTAAAACACTGACAGGCACAATAAAAACAAAGTAATCAAACTAAGACCATCTTATTTCATCATATTTACTATTTTTGTTTTGTCCTGGTCTTCAACATTCTATTAGATCACTCAAACTGACTTGATATGTTGGCTATTGATATCGTTCATGTTAATGAGTTTTCCATATGAAAAATGTCTCAACGATGACGACATAAAAAGCAAGAAAAATAATAAAGAAAATGTTATTTCAGAGCCAGACAAAAGCTGCGAGGCGAAACTTAATACCGACAGCAACAACAGAAGGAGGAGGGGCCAGAGACGTTAGAAGTAGGCGCTGATTGGCTGAGGTCAAATGAGGGCGGAGTTAGAGAGAGAGTTTGACAGCAATAGCATAAACAAAAGAAGGGGGAGCCTATTGATTGTTATGACAGAGATAGAAATAAAGACATTGTATTGGCGTATCTTTTCATTTCAGCGATAAGATCATTGATTGGCTGAGACGTGGGAATGTGGAGAAATGAGTGGACCTGACGGGTTAAACGGGAGCATTGATTGGTTATTGTCTGGTAATTGGGTAGAGTTAAGAAGAAAAAAGGGCATCACCTACCACATAGAGGTCCTGAGTACTGCGCTGTGCACTGACACTGATTGGTTCCTGTGCACGTTCCACCATTCAGACATGGCGGATTACAATGACCTGTCAGGATAGAGAGCAGATATTACTTGGAACCCCAGACTAGAATACTTAGATATAGAAGCACTCACAAGATAATTAGAAAAGCTCGGAATGAGCAAAAACGAAACAAAACAAAATAAAACAATTTAAACAAAAACAAAAACAAACAAAAAAAAAACAAAAAAATCAAAGCACAATGATAATCATAAAGGTCGAACAATTATTTAGACTGAAACTCAAATTCTCCATTTAGTCACATTAAAAATCTTCCCGGGCATATTTCAAACAATGCAATAGGCCAGTTATAGTTCGAATATCAGATGGATGCACGATATGTAGATCTATTATCAAAACCGGTGCAGACAGAATACCAAAATGTGCTCTGTGTTACACTGCGATACCTCCATTTACATTAGTAAAATGATAAAGTAAATATTATCACACATATCAGAATAAATTACATTTAACATTGAAAAACAAATTACTCGGTGCAGTGGAGCCTTCCATCCTCTGAGGCCCTACGCTACGTTCTAATATCCCTTTCAGTTATCTAGGCCGACGGCTATCTCGAGGCCCTAACAAGTGCACACTGGCATTAAAAGCCTTTCTCAATAACTACATTTTTAATTTTTTTTTTATAGCCACTGATATGTCCGTCGGCAGGAAGCTGAAAGGCGAAATTAAGAACGTAACGTTCCCCCAAGGGATCACAGTGGCCATTTGCTTAGGCGTCTACTACTCGGGGAAAAGCTCACATTGTGGAGGTCGCGGGTTCGAGTCTCCAATTTACCGTCGGGGAATGGGAAGATTCGAAGATGAGAATCTGCATTTTTCCAGTCACTCAACGGTCCCCTGATTTCCTCGGGTAAGGCTGGAAACCCGACGTCTAGCCTTCTCGTATAAGGCCGAATATATTTCGGAGGCTCCGTGTGTACGTTACGCAGGTTAAGAACCCTTGGCAGTTCAAAACGGAAAAGAGTAGGCGAGCATTGTCCGGGCAACATTTCCAAATTCCACAATTCTACCCACAAATATTCTCGCCAAAAAAAAGGTAGCCACTTAAAGCCAGGATTTAGATAATCGTACTTTCTTAGGAGTGAAAAGGTTAAACAAAAAACAACCCTACCCCAGGACCGTCTACTTACTGTATTCACAGGCGTCGCCGTAGAAGCCTTGGGCACACCAACAGAAGCCCTCGGGCAGACACTGCCCTCCATTCTGACACATCCGACCGCACACAGCTGGAATGGAAAACGGGTCAGGCTGTCGCTCCAACATAAAATTATCTATTTAACTCCTTTGTATACAAGTAACAAAACTGAGCCAGTGACAACAAAATATTCATAGGGATCATACTTAAAACAAAACTAAATTAATAATACTGTAAATAATTGTCTAAATATTTTTCATTATCTAATTAATAACTAAATAATTAAATAATATATAAATAAACAGAAAAATTGTAATTACATAATAAATGAATAAATAAATCAATAAATCAATAAATATGCCCGACAACTACATTTTTTAGAAAACATCATTTTGCAGCGTAGGTCGTAACAGAATTAATGGTATTCTCTAAAGATTGTTTGGCTTAAAAATAAAATAAAATAAAGAAAAAAAACTCCTGAGAGTGAGAGCAGTGCTTCCTTTGTTTGACACCCCCCTTTCTTGTGCATGATCTATTAACGTTGAACTGCTTGATATGCTATGAGGGTGATATGAGACGCGACACGATGAAATCAGGTGCTCGTCAAACTGAGGCGACCAGAGAGATTATGTGTTTTTCAACAGTGAATGAATTTTTCACGCAATTTTTTTTCTTTTTATTCTGCACAGAACCCTTCTACATCAATATAAAATGCATTTCAGAGTTCATTTTGCTAAAAAATATACTGAGTAAAAGCCTAAAAATTGTAATTTAATTTCATGGCTTAATAAGGATTAATTAAATGAAAGTGATCCGCCATTTTCTCACTAAATTCAGATGCAGCAACAGGTCACCCCTATTATCTTTAAGTGCCAGTATATCGACTTCTGTCCAAGGTAGAACAAAGATTTTTTTTAATACACAGCAAGGGAAACGAATAACTTTCGCAGTGATACTCTATCTGCTCAAAATTTGACGAGAGCCTGATTTCATCCTGCCGTGTATCATATGCTTCTCAATTGCAAATCTTAACAACAGTCATGAAAAATATGACCAAATTCTGGTGCTTATTATTTGTGTTTACAGGAAGCTTTGAATCATTATCGAGAAGGATAATGGCACACGGACGTGATAACAATAATCCTAAAGGACTGGAATAGAATAATTCTATTTCTGCCTATTTTGATAACTAAGCTCCAAATACTAATTGCCTACAACATAATCTGTAAGTTGTGGAATTGATCTTCATATTGATTTTTCAGCAAAGAAAAAAAAATAAGCAGATTCATTTATAATTTAAAGTTATCTGCACAATTATGGAATCTATGTCATTATTATTTTTTTTTATTAAAAAAGACAATTTATTTTTTTTTTAAAAAGAAGAATTTGAATAAACTAAGTCACTTCAAAAAGTAAATCAATAACATGTTCTTTTAAATTTCAAGAGTTTTGGTACTATATGATTAAACATTAAAAAAGTCAGCATTGGGCATTTTTTCCGCTTTTGAGCAATATCAAAATCATTTAGTGACATTTGATAGTGATTTATCAGTTATTCACATTAAGCATTTTCTTCTGGTGATATCAGAAAGTTAAATCATAAAAATATACTCAACGTTTTATCACAAGTGTTTACTACATAAAAGAATATAACAAAAATTAATGTAGAATTTTTTTTATCCACATCCCTGATAGGTAAATCAAATATCTCAGAAATATATTTCAAAATCAGTCTGGTCCGATATTTACAGTACACAACTCAAAAACACGAACAACAACTACATCATGAGGGTTACGATATTGAAAAAAAAAAACCAAACAAACAAATTTGAATGGGAATGACAGATCAAGGACAAAATAGAAAACAAACAAAATAAATGAACAAATAAATAAATCAGTTAACGGCAATAATTGACTGGGGGAGAGAAGGGATACAGACAACATCATTATTATATTTTTACACAAGGATCAAGACTTATTAGGAAAAAAAATGAAAAGCTCGTATATGCTTACATGTCAGGTGGATTCCTTACATAGCGTATAAGGAAAAAAAAAAAAGAAAAAGAAAAGGGGGTAAGGAGTGGGTGGGTTTACTGAACATGTATGAAGTATATCATTATTTAGTAAATATTCCAGTGATATGTATCCACTCTCAGTTGTACATCATATATAATAACTGACTGTCAGTTCCAAAACATCGCAGCTATTTGTTTCAGAGAGGCTCTGGCCACTGACACAATTATTTTGTATAAGTTATTTTCAGCACTTCTGAGATATTGAGGAAAACAATGTTAATAGCACAAGTCATTTGATGAGTTTTCCATTATGTTTCCTTTCAATTTATACACAGTGCCACTGGAATATTTCCTTTTTTTTTTCTGAATGACGTTATCTGATAACTGTCATACTTAGGACTGCCATGAGACATGAGTTGTATGTGGGTATAAGTCTGACTTATGTCACTATTGCAGCGCAGTGACAGTTCATGTCTCAATGGATCGTAAGTATTGACTTCCCATCGAACACAAAGAGGATCGAAGAAAGGAAAAAAAATCTACTCATGGAAAATTTTAACGAAGACATTACAATCTTAAATTTATCTCTTATGGAAATTAAATCAGGTAATAAAGAACTTTCTCGATTTCTTTAAAAATATAATTTAATCAAGTAAGGCAAACTAAAATCTTATTAGTTGTTCAGAAATCTTTCGTCCCATATCACACTTTATAATGACCGAAACATAATGATAATATATTGCAGCTATTACTGTATCGCATGCTAGTTGTTTTAGTAGAACCAAATTAATTTCTTAGAGGTCACAGTTTTACCTGTTGGCTTTGCATGCATAACTTTGAATATACAGATGGTATTATCACATTAAGTTTTGAATAACAAGCTCTGGAAAGAATTTCACACAGGAAACGCTTTGAAGTCAAATTAACCACAAGATTTAGAATAATTTAGAATGATTTGGGAATGAGTCAGTGTTAAGGATTTCTTGTCGTAGCTACAAGACCTCACAATTATTCCAGCAAATGAAGAAAATCAGAAGTTAACTGAACATAATGAAAGCCAAAAAACCAAAGGGGATCCAAATAAAATTAAGCACCGAAAATGAACTGAAAAACGAGAAAGAATAACAGGAAAATCGGACAAAACAATCATCACAAAGGACGAATAATTACGGTTCTTTCAGCTTGTTTGTAAACATTCTATTGCTATTAAAAGGAAGGCATTGTCTCGTAGATTGTCTTTTTTTTTTCGTTAAAATTCCCCCCTCCCACCTTATCTTCGTAAGTGTCAGGTAATTATCAGAAGCATGCGAACACTTTCATCAGACCTCCCCGGAACATCGCACGCAAATCGTAGCCAGGACGTGAGTTGAAGTACACAAGGGAACCCTGCTCGAGAACAAAGGCGTGTGGAGGCGGATACCCTACGTTGCATTCTTGCACGTCCCTCGGCTGAGATGTACTGTCGATTGGTGGCAACTAGACTCGTGAGAACTGATTATCTCCATCATGATCGGTTTGGACAGAATCGAAGATCAAAGCATAAATCTTTTTTTTTTTTTTTTTTTAAACGTAATTGATTTATGTCACTCGACGACAAACTGAAGGGGGAAGTTCAAAATTGTTCTACTTACTAATCCTCGCAGAGTCCCAGACTCCTACTTATGAAGGACGATAGAAAATCAAATGATAGTTGGAGCAAATATTTCCCAGTTTTTGCAATAAAGTCCTATCGAATTGAATGATCAGACTACAAAATGCTGGAAAGTGCCTGTAGAAATCATAATTATTCTGACGAAAGAAGCGAGGCTATAATAGAATGGCCATGTTATAATGCCATTACTTTCGTGACTGATGAAGAAGATGAAGAACAGACAATCTGAGAAGAGTTGATTTTAAAATCCTAAAAATGCGAGAAAAACATCTAGTGAAAGCTACTTTGAGTCTGAGAAAACTGTGCCCATAATTTTCTTTCCAGTTTACGACTATATGCCATCTACGTGTTTTATTGTTTGTTGATTTGTTTTTCTTTCTTTCTTTCTTTCTTTCTTTTTTAGGCGCGGTATACATGACAATTTACTGAACTGACCACTCCACAAGCTGCGCACATCGTGTTCCTTTGGTCATTTTGTCCGAGATTTTTCCATGTCCGAGACGAGGAGTGAGCGAGAGAGAGGGTTTTAGATCAGCAGAGGAAGGGAGAAGAGGAGGGCTACGATGCTGAGTGACACTCACATGCAGGGGCGGTGTTGGAAAGAGATGTACCTTTTTCACAGTAGGCGCCATGGAAACCTGGCTGGCACGCGCAGGTGGACGGGGAGATGCACGTGCCGTTGTTCTGACATGCCGGATTGCACAAGGCTGAAAAGATGGGTGAAAACAAAGAAAAATGGGTTAAAATTTTCGTTTGGTCCATATTCGGGTCTCGTCCTTCCTATGTTTGGTAACATTCGAGAGCGTGGAATATCTGGAAAATTTCTAGGACATCAATAAAGACAAACTGCAATGTCAGCTCACCTCAGACAGAGTTGAATGAAGAAAAATGATCCTGTGATTGAGGTTTTGTTTAGAAAAACAACAACAAAAACGATGTTGTGTTTTTGTTTTCCAGGACTGTTGTTATTGTTGTTGTTGTTGTTGTTGTGTCGTCGTCGTCGTCGTTGTTGTTGTTGTTGTTGTTGTTGTTGCTGTTGTTGTTGTTGTTGTTGTTGTTGTTGTTGTTGTTGTTGTTGT
>JBCEWB010051896.1:0-14113 GCA_039654565.1 Peronia peronii | reverse complement strand
AATATAAAGTTAACTGATCTTGCTGGCCAAATTTTCGAGCCCGCTTGGCTCTTCGTCGGGGCAATAATCACCATCATTATCATCGTCATCGTTGTACAGTCTTGTCTTGAATGTTGAGACAAACGTAATACTGCTAACATGTAACTAAGTTAATATGTCACTGTAGATAAGGGATATACGCTGGCTGAGACATGTGGGAAGTCCAGGTCTCTTTGTCATACATCGTCGTCATCTTTATCATCATCTTTCACCGTCATCATCATCAGTAACAGCATGCAGAGGCACCAGCCTCACCTTTGGTAACCTCATCATCATGTCGCTATTATCGTCAAAATCACAATTATCATCATTTTACGAAAAATGTCTTAAACTTTAGACAATTATCATCATCATCATCATTTTATATGAAAAATGTCTTAAAACTAAGACGACTGTCTAACTGGTAACTACTCAAATATACTTTAAAAAAAAAAAAACCCAACAACAAAAAGCAATATGAATAATTGGATGTTGGTCAAATTCACCAAATTTTCAAGCTTAATTAGCTCTTCTTCAGGGCAATTATCACTATCAAATACAATGTGCCCTAAATGGCACTGGAAAAAATGGATATAAACCGGACATTACAGTCTTGAAAAGGCTTCAGTTACAGAACTGTGCTACACTGCCCATCTATTTTATTCAGTAAGTCTGCGCTGCAACACTGTACCTTTATCTTTCAATGTTAACTTTGTCCTAAAAGTGCAAGTCTGTTTCATTACTTTAAGTGTACGTCTCGGGACTACTCAAAATGAGTCATATATCGACTTTACACGACAGTGATTATAGCTATCCTATAGTCTTAAATCATACACTCTCAGGTGCTGAAAAGAGTTTTGAACTAGCTTGACTGTAGCCAGTGATATTGCAAATTGGAGAGACAGGTGGTAACTTTCCAGCATCGGCTATAATCAGGAAAAAACTGGGCAAAAATGAACTTTTAGCACACAGATTTATACTCACCTCACAATACCCTGCTATATTTACAATCTGCCGGACTTTCTTATTCACAGACAGTCTGTCAATAGATTTGTTCCAACCAAGGGAACGGCTGGAAATCCCCACCTAATTTTAGTAGAGAGGTACAAGCACTCTAAACTGTTCACTGCCATTGACACAGAAAAACACATACAAAATGCACGGGACTGGTGACAATATTGTTCTTGATCTCGTGATGGAGAGATAACAAACATCAGTGGGTGTTCTATTTTTAGCACGGGGGTACAAACACTCCGCCCGGGATTTCCAGGTTTTTGCTTAGTCGAATGTGAACAATTCTGCAATATAAAAACATCGATATCACACCATCTTCATTACATACAACTCCTGATTTCTCAGTTGGAATCCAGCGACTTACAACATGCTGGCTGACCGCGAGACATTTCAGTAATCCAAACGAGTCCTATTATAGCAGGTTAATGTTTTATCGGCAAGCATACCTTATAATTATTTATTGTAAGTTTATATCCCAATATTCTTTTTTCTCCATATAATTGTAAGCACATCTTGTAGTTCTAAATATGTCATAATAGTATATGCACCTTGTTATGAATTTTACTAATATATCTTCTATCTCCAGATCTACCCCGTTTTTATCATGAAGTTGCGAGTCTATCTTGTTAATGTAAATAGTTTATTATGACAAGTCTATATCGTAGTTTGCAAGATTATCCGGTATAAACTGCGAATGCTACAGAAATACAATTGTGGATGAAAATATGACATTCATCAATGTTTTAATACCACTGCTTTCCTACGATTTCCGATCACACATTTGGTACATATTTGTGATCATTACCGTTCTACTAAAGGTGCTCTACTTCTTGGCTTTGGAACTTTTGAAGTCTTTTAATTAGGAATTGCTTGCCGTGGATTTCCAGAATTAAATAATTATTGAGGAGTGTTTGTAATTGGTCACATTTCACACAGATGGGTCCCTACAAACATAAACTCTGCACCTGTAGTCATTGAGGTGGAGGTGTAGTACAAGAGACAAGGAAATTTAGCAAATTTAATTTGCCCTCACTAGCAGATGGCAGCCTAAATCTGGAAAATGACATAAATTCAAAAGATAGAAATGAAAGTTGTCAGTTACAATATATCTGCGCAACCATTTCTTCTTCTTCATCTTCTTTTTTTTAAAAGTCATTGCCATTTTTTCCATTTTAGTTCACCCATCCATCCGTCCACTGGCATTGATCAATTGTTCATTCATCCAGTACTCGTCTTTCATTCACTTTTCAGTAAATGAGTCACCCACATATTATCTATCATTTATTCATCCATCCATCCATCCATCCTTGCATCCATCTATTCATTCATCCATCCATTCATCTATCCATCCATCCATCCATCCATCCATCCATCCATCCATCCACCCAACCTTCCTCCCAACCATTAATCCATCCATCCGTCCGTCCATCCATCTATCCATCCACCCCACCCAACTATTCACCCTCGCATTCATTCATCCATCTGTCCATCCTCCGTCCATCCCTCCATTCATTCATTCATCCATCCATCAATTCATCCATCCATCTATGCACCCTTACATCCATTCATCCATCAATCCATCCATCCCTCTGTCAACTCATTCATCTATCTATCGGTCCATCCAGCCATCCATCCATCTATCCATAATCCCTCCCTCCATCCATTCTTCCATCCATCCATCCATCCATCCATCCATCTATCCATCCATCCATCCATCCACCCATTCATCCACCCATCTATCCATCTATCCATCCATCCGTCATTCACCCATCGTTTCACCCATCCATCATCCATTAATCCATTCATCCATCCATCCAGCCAGCCAGCCACCTATGTGTTACTAGTGGACAAATAAGTTACCCTTATTCGTAATATAAAAAAGAAGGATTCTGCATAACCCATTGGACAGCAACAACAGCTGAACGATGCAAATGACAAAGAAAATCAGAAGAAGGAGTGCACATCTTTTGTTATTGACATGTCTTCCCATTAGGCGACATTGCAGCGAGTCAGAACACGGTTTGTTCGAGCGGAAACTGTTGACTGTCTTTTTTTTTCAGAGAGATCTCTGCAAAATCTGTGCGTTTTATTCAGTGTCACGACTTGAGATAAGATTCCCTGCTCCCCCCCCCCCTTCCCCCACCCTTACCCCTTTTTAAAGGAAAAAACAGTGTAAAAGTATTTTCTTCCAATTCTCTTGATCTTGGACGCCTGTTGTCGAATCTTGTCCGTGGCATTGTCTCTGGAAAACAACATCAATGTAAACAAAACCAAACAAATAAACACACAAACGAGCGGATACAGAATTGAAATCAAATAATTATGAGCCTCATCTGTATTGAAAGCATGATCGTTGGCTGTCAGGTTTTATTCAGCTTGAGCATTCAAATGATATGCTAGAGGAAACAGTTTACATACACTGTGGAAATTCACCTGACAACGGGGCGGGCCCGGGGGCAAGAGCTTAATTGCTCAGACTTGGCGTATTGCATCTCGTTACCATCTGACATCAAGAGCTACTGGTATTTTAAAATTTACTGTCGCACGTATCCTACCACAAGCACGGTGTTATTCTGAATGTGAAACCACGTTGTATCTGTGACATGATGGGCAACGAACCTAGATTTTATGTGCTGGCATATTTGTGGGTTTAGTGCCACAAAATAGGTGATTCATCCACTCATCCTTTTATCCATCCGTTAATCCATTTACTGTTTCATTCATCCATCCAAGTATCTATCAATTCACTCATCTGTCCATTTATCCCTCCATCTATCCATTTCTCCATCCATCAATCCATCCGTCCATCCATTCTTCCATCTATTATGCATCCACCTATCTGTCCATCCATCCATCCTCCCTTACTTCTGAAGACATTACACAATGACAGAATGAATTGAAACAAGTCTCAATGCTTAAAGCTCTTCCAATGTGTACATCTGTATGTTATGTGTGTCTGTGTGTGTGTTATATGAGTATGTGTATGCTTACCAACTCACTGTCAACATAACCCAGACAGAGGAACTACTACAAAGACTCCGTAAAATATCCATTTTCCCTTGTCTGATAAGCTAAGTCTTTTATCATGTCAGTCCAAAACATTTACATTTCGTGACTTTAATGCAACAGAAGACGAACCAGAATAATTGGGTTGTTGTTTTTTCTTCCCCGGCCATCTGTGAAATTGGTTTCTCCCGGCACATATTTGAAACAAGTCGCAGGAATATTGATTTTTGGTTTGACTATTGGAGAAACGTTAATGAAATAATCAGTGGGAAGACGAATGAAGGGACAGAAACTACTGACGCTTGTCTGGCCAAAGTGAGAGTAAATTAGAACAAGAGATATCATGACTTACAAGGCAGATGGTGCTCCAAGTATAAGATACTCATCATGTTTCGGTAGCATCACGTCTCTACCGTCGCTATCCATAGTCGCCATGGATAATCTATAGAGGTTTCTGTGTTCTCTTTACGACTATATTCTTCAATAACATTCTCATACCTAGATTGTATAAGTGTAAAATAGCCTTGAATATCAACGAGCTTATAGGAAGACTACTTATATCGACAGAAAATTAGCCACTAGTAAAGTCTGATTCCTTTTGTTCGTTATTTGATCATGGCCTTTCAGCTCTTGTAGCAGAAGGGGGCTATCTCGGCTTATCTTTGTATTACGTCGGGTGGTCAGCTGCCGTCCACATCATGTTGAATCTTGGAGAAAGGGTGTCATTGTTGTCTGCAGGCATGAGTGCCCTGCGTACCCGAGGAACAACAGACAGATAATGGCCAGAGGTGTAAAATGGGCATAATGATTTTGTGTAGTCTGCCCTCCACTAGGCAAGAAAGAGAGAGAGAGAGAGAGAGAGAGAGAGAGAGAGAGAGAGAGAGAGAGAGAGAGGCAGACATACAGAACGAGAGGAGGGGGGAGGGAGAGAGAGTAATTGTATGTAATAATATAATTATATCAATTTGACATTAACAACAACAGTTGTTGCTTATGGTTTGGGCAATACGGGAGTACGTCTATGCTCACAAATGCCTGCTATTATTGGTTATTTCTATGTAAAAAAAACATTCAGAATTTGATTCATATTCTGTTTTATTGAGTTCATCCTTAACTTATATTTGTCACATGAAGTTATAGAGGATTGAAACTGGAGTGTTTCGTTGGATCCTTTGAGAACTAGTCTTTTAAATTATTTCTATGGTTAAAAAAAAAATAAAAAAATACCACATGAAAATATATTCAAAGTTTTGCAATAATTTGACAAAGACCTGTATTTGTTTATTCCTTTATCCACACAATCATCCTCTACTTAGCGATGTTGGTTACATCAATATTTTCGAACAGATAACAATAGTGAATATTCATAGCCATGAAAATAGAACTCGACATCAAGTCCAGCGCATTGACTTGTGTGTAGATTATTCATCTAGATTAGTTGTCAAAACTCTTTCTATAATGACAGTCTGAAGTTTGATCAAACACACACGCCTACAGACACCGACATATACCTACAACTGATTAGTCGATGTCATCTAAGGCGACGGGCCGATGTATTATACTCACAGACCTAGTTCTTGTGTCCTGAGTATGAGGTCATAGTAAGGTGGGATGAGACGTCAAAATTGGACGTCTAAGTATAACTATCAATACATTCATTTATCACGATAAGGAATATGCTTGAATCAAGTCCCAGTAATTTGGTATTTTCTTCCTCCTTCTCTTTCTCTTTTTCTCCACCTTTATTTTTCTTTGTCTTTTGTCTTCTTTTCCGTCTTCATTTGGCTCTTCTTTTTCTCCACCTTTTTTTCCTCTGCGTTTTCCTTTTTTCTTTTTTCTCTTTATTTGTCCTCTCTTTTTTCGTCTTCTTTTTTTTTCCATGACCATCAACATCATCCTCTTCTTCTTCTCCATCATGTCTTTCTTCTTGCCTTCTTTATTGTCATCATCTTCTTCTTCATCATTTTACGAAAAATATATACGACGACCAACCGGTAACTAATCAAACAATTAAAAAAAGCAAATAACATATACAAAGAACTTAGACTGAATATTGTTGTTACTCTGCCATCATTTTCTTTGTTCTTCTTTATTATCATCTTTATCTTCCTCTTTTTCTTCTCCTCTGTTATGATTTTCCTGCTGTTTTTCCCCGTCTTCTAGATTGTCTCCTTAGTCTTTCTTTTTTGTTAAATCGGGGATATCCCACTCAGTAGTCATTGACAGGGAAGTGCTATCAATGGAACCATTTGCCTCCTTGTATAGACATCCTCAAGGTTACTTCGTAGATGACCAATGTCAGGGCAGATCTGTCTGGCAGTTATATAAGAGCGCTCCATCAAAGCCAGACACGAATGTACGGTACTGGCAGAAGCCTTACAGTGCAGTGTTAGTACTACAATGCAGGCTGTAGGTAAAGGCGAAGTGATTACAAGCCGACCTGCTGAGATATCTGTCTTTAAGGCAAATAAAAGACACTATGATAGATGAATGAACTACTTTGACAGGGCAATTAGGAGAGATACTGCACATTCTAAGTGATGTTCAAGAGTTGTGTCCGAGAAATGTGCACAGGAAACCTTTTAATATATTTATAACGAAATAAATAGATAATAGAGAAGATATAATTGCTATAGCAGATTTTATGTCTTTGTGAAGATCAGAATCAAGTTACAGAAAGCTCCGTAAAATGTCTAGTATGCAGTCGCCTGAGAGCACCGCATTTTACAATGAAATCCCACAGAGAGACAGCCATCTTATTTAATATCATCATGGTGCATTCTCCCATCTAGGACGCAGGCACTGATCGTAGAACACTATTTAAATACTGTCTTGATACATTTTCATCCATTCCATTGCATAAATAGTTGCACTATTTGGCATCATCTTCCAAGCTGCTTTCAGGAGATCGTGAACCTACTCTTTCCTTGAGAAGCCCGTTTAATGGTCTCTCTGGTGTCAGCCTCTCATCTATCCATTTATCCAGCCATTTGTCCATTCATCCTCTCATCCATCCATTCATCCATCCATCCATCTTTCCATCCTTCCTTTCATCCATCCAGTCATCCATTCCGTCAGTCTATCAGTCCATACTTTTATTCATTTATCCATCCATCCATCTAGTCATCCAGCCAACCATTCATCCATTCATCCATTCATCCATCCATCCTTCCATCCGTTTACGCATTCATCCATCTATCCATTCATCTACTCATCCATTCATCTATCCATTTATCCCTACTGCAAAACTTTCCTAGTATAACGTCCTCTTCTGCTGCTCCCCTATTCATTTGTGGGCATCTGACTGATTCTTTCCCATAGTTATCTGTGCAATCACCTACTGTAATATGAAAATGAGATAAAATATGAAATCGAGTACATTATTGAAATGTGCCATAAGCAATTTTGGCCTTATTCCATTCCATTTGCTCCAGATTATACCAGCCCTCATGTCCACGCTGTCCTATGCCCCGACAGATAAACCATACATGTACGGGCCGATTCACAATCAAATCATCACTGGACGTGGCCACGAGCTATCAATAATCGGAGTTTCGATTAAGTGGACACTCGGGAATCAATTGGTGGATGGGTTATCTGCTCGTCAGCCAGGGTCATACGTATTATCTCCCCACATTGTCTGTCTCCCGAGAACTTCTGGAATGTTGACAGGTCGGCACCGGGCTGTCTGGAACGCGATCACTGCTCAACCACAAACGAAAAGTCGTATTCTACCGAAATCGACCAGTTAGAGAACAATGGACTCGACATCTCCTGATGTAAAAATTCTGTCTCAATATGGTGTCAGTTTAATTTGCTGAGTGCCACGGACAATACAATGACTAGAAACCAAAAAGCTTATATTATTATACTGGAGAGCGGACTGATGACATCATGCGTGCCGAATGTGGAGCCATGCCCATGGAGGCAAGAAACCCAGTTAACGTTAACGCTTAACGCCGTTGTTGTTATGTTGCCACGTGTAAATTATTTCAAAACTAAACGAAACTCACCGTGCCATTATCTTACTATAGCAAGTCTATTGTTATTGGTTCTTGTTGTAGCTCTTGGTAATTAAAAAAAATAGATCACGAATCCGTTTGTTTACAAGAAAAGATTTTAAAAGTATTGACTACATCCGTGAACGAGTATAGAAATACTAAGTCTAACGTCATGGCCATGAAGCCCAGTATTGGCACGCTAGACAGATGGTGTTTTGTTAAGTTGACCTCATGAGTCCGCACTCCAGTATAACAGTATGAACTCCTAGCTAGAAACCGAGATGTTTTTCTAGGTCTGAGATGTTTGTAGGGTAGATATTGCTTAACAAAAGCACACAAAACTGGGGAGACAGCTGCAAATCTGGCTTTCACAAATAATGACGAACATCATTGTTTCAAAACAATTTTTATAAAAATAACAGCATTTTGTTTCAGTAAGGTTAATTGAAGCTACCTGGTGGATAGGGCATGCGATAGACAGATTTGAAAACGTAGTGACAAAGCTCGCTAACTCCATCATCTTGTCACTTGGATAATTCAGTTGTTTGTCACAGTAAGGCTGAGTGGGACCACGTATGTGACTTTGTGTGTGCGCATGTGTGTATGTTGTATAAATGAATCTGCATATAGTGTGTGTGTGTGTGTATGTGTGTATTTGCTAGTCAAAGGTTGTGTTAGAGTACATCTTATGATCAGCTTGATAAGGCAGGGTAACAGTTAGAGGGTCATACATCCATACCATGTGATGGCGAATGTAGCGCGTTATCAGTCATAATATATCATGTGACTGGGAATTTCCCAACGGATTAGACTTATAGCTCATCTGTATAACTGGAAACCATGTGAGCCGCATTGTGTAAGAATGTTCAAGTGTATTCAATCTGTTGCATGTGAATGAGAATTAACTGAATAGATTGATATCTGATCTGTGTAATTGGAAATCATCTGAACCACTTTGTCTTACAACGTGGCCATTATGAAACGGGCCAGACATGTCCTCACAAGGCTTCGTTCATCCATTATGTAATGAAATAGGGTTAGATGAACTGGCCTCCCATGACAAAAAATAAATTGAAAAAAAAGCAAAATAAAAAAATTGCTGTGACAGTGTTGCCCGAATTGAAACAAACGTGTTTCTACAAAGATTTCCACGAATCTTCGCTAGCTTCTAAATGAAAAAAAATATTCTTTTTTTTTTTTTTCTTACAGTATGTACCTAAGTTTGCATGGCCCAGTTCACTGTATGAACTCAGACACAAAATTAAAAAAACGTTCGTTCTCTACGGCTGTAGATTTTTTCCCCTCTTGCAAATATTTTTAATCTGACTGTCTCCTGTGTTCCTGTACACCTATAATATCTGAGTTTCATTCGTTTTAAGTTAATTTCCTTCTTTCCAATTTTATGGCTCAATAAATATGTAGCAATGCAAGTTGTATTTCTGCCCCTCAGACACGTCAATTTGTAACTCAAATATCTGGATTAATTTGATTTTTTTTTCTTGCCTCAATAATAAAATCGACGCCTGTTTAGTAACGCCCCTAATGTGTTTCCATGCAGATGTCTAGACACAAGGCACAAGGATTACAATATTTTATCATACAATAGGCTGGAATGTAACAATCGTTTAGGGAAAATTGTTTCCGCCGCTTGTGTCAACTCTTGTGTCAAAGAGTGGGCGTAAGAATATCATGTTTAGCATGTCAGTGCCCTTTCATTACATGTCGACATAACCGCAGCGTGCTATCGAGATCGTAAGATAAAACAATGAAATAATGTCAGACAAACTTTGCTGGTCTGTTTGTTTTCAACTGTAGCTTTACATACAATTCACTGATCTTTGGAAAAAAAACTGTCAAACAGAAAGGCAGCCATTCAAACGATACCAAGTTAGATCGTGTATCTCTGATATTTTTAATGCTATCAAATATTTTTTGAAAAGCCACACAGAACTAGAGTTTATCTGACGGGGGGGAGGGTCTTTGGTCACTGATGTGCTGTTTCCGATTTACAGTGTGCTAAATGAGTGTCTTTTTGTCATGGAGGATCCATATGATAGACACAGAAAAACAACATAAAATAGTCGAATAAATAAAACATGAAACAAACTAGTGATAGATCAGTCAGGAACGTAAGCAAGTTTCCTAAGGGATCAGACTTTACAGATATCCTAGCATCCTAATGGGGTCTTTGAAGGTTAGTGTACTTTGTGTCTCAAAGGTATAATTATCTCTCTTTGCGCTAATGTTTGCCAGTTTGCACTCACTGAAAAAGCTTTTTTCATGGGTTGCTGTATGATGAACTGATCCACGATAAGTCCTTGAATTGACTTGTTACTCTTCCAGTTCCATCTTTGTTTTCACTTGTTCTGTGCTTGACTGTCTGGCCACGTCTAACGATTGTACACAGTGTGATTGTTATCAAAAGTCATTAGTGAAAGACAAAACACAAACAGACACAAACTAAATAAATAAAAATAAACTTGAAAAATAACAGCCAAATAATGCAGCTGTACATACAAGGCTAAAACCACTCATATATTGACAGATCCATCTGGTATTCGAGCTCATAATGTTCAGAATCGGACATAGAAAGCAAGATTTAGTTATGTATGTTCATTTGTCGACTCTACGTTCTAGCCATCAGCCAAAAATAATAAATACAACTACTGAGGAGGTTTCCATCCATTATATTCCTCTGCGAGATGAACTGGGGCGAGGTCATCTACTGTTTTCACTTACAGCGACGGGAACTTTGTGTAATGGATGCATTTCATCATATAATATAGATTTAGATAAACCTGCGTAATATGTATGTCATTGTAACCTTAGAAATACCGCGTAATTATTATGCAGAGCCGTTGAACTGACAGGTCTTAAATAAACAGCTTCTCTCTGAGAGTAGAGCAAATGGATGTCTCTTTGTCTTAAATCGCCTCTGTGACAGAAATTGTAAAACACCATTAACAATTGAAAATGCCGTGCCAGACCACACAAATACTGCCAAACCCATTAGAATCAGAAAGTTAATGTACTAAACGACCGACATTAACATTTCATTACTCGTCTCTGTTTGTTCTAGCAATTGAGGACTTGACTAGGAACAACTGTGATGTTGATGAAAGGATCGGACATCACTTGTTGTCTTTACCAGTAAGTCTTGTTTTTGTCACACAGTCTGACATACATTTCTATCATGTTTATTCATGGTTGACGGGCATAGTGATTTCACGGTTTCCCTCAAACTGTTTATAGCAAATAGTATTCTTTTGTGTGGAACGAAATACGCCGCAGGACAGTTACGAGAGAATGTTGCGACTCGATTCTCAGAATCCTCCTACAAGATGGCATTATGCGTGTACAATCTGACTAGAATAGTGTTTGGCATAGAGTCATTGAATTGTGCAGTCACACAAGTCTTCTTTTCCTTCTCTCACTGACAACGGACAGGCATACTTATGGCCTTGTTATGTTCCATTCAATCTGCCGACAGAAAGAGCAGTTCTTTGTATTTAGTTAAATCCTAGTTATTTTCACTGTTAACAAATACAACTTGTACTGTCAAGTGCAATCCCTCAATTTTACCGGAGCAAAGTTTTCTCACTTTCATTTAGCAATATTATCCTCCACCCCCCCCCCTCCTTTATATTTCAGATTGAACAAGCTGTTCTTTCTGTTTTTCATTCAATGATTAGCAATATTTTCCTTCTGTATGGTCTTTGATTCTACGAGGTCTTTCTATCCTTTTCCTCGACCTGATTCTTTGTTTTTTTCTACAATATTTTTTCTCACAAAGTTCTGATCGTAACTGGACGAAATGAAAGATGCTTTTTCGGACGATGTAATTACATGAGGTTCTAGTTGGGAGCTGAAATGCTAGTCTTGTAGGCAGAAACCATCTTTCTGTAATTCCCGGCTAAAAATAGAGTCTCCAGACTGATGTCTTGTCTGTAGCACCTCCTGCTCCCAACCTTCATCCTTACAGATTTGTCCTTGCTGTCTACACATTCTCCTCTTTCAGCCAATTGTATTGATGATGTTAAATGCCATGCGGTTGCCGTTCTTACTTGGTGACTTCGTGACTATTTTGCTTGTTTTTTTGTTTTTTTTTTGTTTTTGTTTTTTTGTGGATTTGTAAACCTTTATTTGCAGACATCAGTTCCTCTCGATAACCACTTTTTTATTATTGTTATTGTTGTGGTCACATTTATTGTTGTCGTCTCTATCGCTCATAGCAAGCGGTTGAAACCATGTCCATCACATCAAAAGGAGGACAACTGATGTAGTTCTAACTAAGCAGGAAGTTTCCGAAGAATGAGCTCCCTCTTGAGTCCCTGTCACACTGTAGAAAATATTAACAGTAACTGTGACACCATGAATTAACATCTTGATTCGTGTTGTGCGTGTGCGTATATGTGTGTGTGTGTGTGTGTTGGCCCTCATAACCGCAAGACAATTAATTACTAATCTGCTGCCCCCCGCACATATATTATAATGGCTGCCAGTCCGCGTTCTTATGTATGAGAAATAACTGACAGCAGGTAAATAGTGCAGACTATAGGGTAAGTTTTAGTGCTATGTTTCACTGACTGTTTCATTCTCACCAGCTTGCATGACCAGGAAGTGATTACCCACCAGTAACTTACTTAGAATTCACTCGTGCGGAACGTACAGATAGCGCCTTGCGGTTTGTGACGGATCAGTAGTTTGAAACAGAAGCTTGCTCATTATGAGGATTTACAAAGGAACATCTGGGGCTACGGACCAGAGAGCTCAGTGGGACTGGATATAATTATTGGTTGAGAAAATGCTCATTCAAGCGATAATTGTTCTGAGAAATACTCCGATGGTTTTATTACACTTGTACTGTTATGAGGTCACGATGATAGATGGTTTGCAGGAAAATTCCTTTTATCCATTGAGACAGTCAGTGAAAGAAAAAAAAATTAAGAGTGGACGAACAAACAGGAGGTCAACTACACAGTTAACAATACCATAGACAAATAATGTATATTATGGTATTGTGATAGATGAGAGATTATGCAGATGCAGAAAAGCCAGCGCCTCGTTTGCTCTATCGTTACAGATTAAAGATACTGGTATCGTCCATATTTAAATTCTGATGTGACGAATCTGTGAGAGCTTAAACACGTTGTACTCTCTTTCATTCAAAAGACATGTCTATTGTATCTGCACACGGCTACATCTCACTTTAAGCCGGAATCCCCTGTTGTGATCTTCCCCAAAAGCAGAGCATACTTTTTTTTTTTTGTAGTCTCCTTTATGTAAGCGCTTCCGCTTTGCCCTCTTTTAAATTTTGTTTTCACATCTTGCCCTTTTGCTGTCACTGGTATAAGTACTTTCAGAAATGTCAATAATATGTGTAGTTCTATATCTAGTTTTCTGTTCTTGTATTTATCATTCCTTTATTTGTTTTATCATGCTCTTTTTAATGGTTATCCTTTCACATACATTCATTTCACCTGGTCATTTCTTTGTCATTCACCAAGTTCGAATCACAGAACCACTTGTATCCAAATTAATGTAACAAATTACTCCCAAATCGAATCCTGGTGTCATTGCAAATAAATGAAAAGGCATATTTATAGTCGAATGAGACAAGGCGGTAGAATACAGCAAATCTAAATCTTCTAAAAATATTGAACGTATTATGACAAATGCCTTGAAGGTTGAGACACATTTATTATGACAGTGTGGAGTATTGCCAACAGCTGTTGCTTTCATCTTTGAAAAGATTGCCAGCTGTTGCGGTGTGAATAAAGTTATGGTCAACGGACATAGAAAATAGTACTGGGGTGTTTCTGAAGTGATGGATTTTCCGTCATGGAATTTGTTAGAAACTCATAACCTGATGCGAGTTTTAATCGAGCCATGTAGACCAACACGACAATAATACATTATTCGATGATTCCCGATAGGTTAAAGAAATATAATGCCATGACGTCAATTAAACCCATTTTGCCCTAACTCATTTGCCCAATATAATAAATCTAGAGTTTAGAGTACTCTATTATAATCTGATGTTTCCGCATGGAGCTAATCCTCTATGTTCTAAA
>JBCEWB010051885.1:1965-14115 GCA_039654565.1 Peronia peronii | reverse complement strand
AGTAGATTCAGGAATGTCTCTCTCGTTCTCTCTTTTCCTCTCTTTCATTCGTCCCCGTCAGTCATCTTTTTCCCTCTCACATGACTTTGGATATTTTCCCACCTCAGCTCGCGTGCTACAACTTTACTCTTTCTCTGGCTCTCTTTCTTTGTCTCTCTGGATTTCTCTTTAATTCTGAGTTTCATTTTCGCTCTGTCTTTCAGTTCTACATCAGGAGGTTCTCTCCTCTCTCTATCTCTCTTTGTATCACTTGCTTTCTCACCATCAGGCATCCACTCACACCCAGATATGTATACATACATAAACATTTGTACAAATAGACATTCCATTTGAAAACCTGAGATGTATTAATTCCTGTTCCCGATTCACTTAGACACAAAAAGGAGCTTCGCCTATGAAGGAATAATAAATTAATGAAGAATCTGTAGGATGTTGTTTACGTAGCTGTATTAAAGCTAACGTCTCCGGAGAAGAGAAAGAGAGAGGCAAACATGGAAAAGATACCAGAAACGAAATAATTCTGCTACGAAATTTCCCTTAAATGTATTTTCTTTTGTTGGACCTCGACGGTCTTTCATAGAGAACACATGGAAGATGAAAGAGCTGGTTTGTTTATTGTGATTGTTATGGTAACCTCGACTGTACTGGCTGTCTAGAATACCGTGGCGAGAGGGAAAGATGGGAAGAGATGGAGACGAGGGAGATTACTCGGTATTACTGCTGTCTCAGATAGCAGAGTTATGCTTCTTGTCTGCCCGAGGACTCATAATGAAGATGGTGTCTGTTAACAGCCTGGAAACAGAAGACCTGGCAGAAGCCTTCTTCATGTCATTGATACATGACTTTAGCAACATTAGCTTTTATTTATTTCTTTTTCTTTCTAAAGTTCTTTTTTCTTTCGTAAGTTACGGAAGGGGAGGAGAGGTGAGGGAGGAAGAGGGAGGGAGAGGGGCGTTGGGCCAGAGAAGGCAGAAAAAGGGGAATGTGAAAAAATATCTAGGGTATAAAGCAAAAATGTCATATATGAAAAAAATTGAGGTTTGGGATTACATAAACATTGGTGCCTTTTATGGCGCCTTTTTCTGGCACTTCAAATTTGTCACAAGTTCAAACAAGATACGACAACACCGTTATGTAAATATTTCCTTCAACGTTTAAATGCCTGATTTCACAGCTCTTATCATAATTTCAAAAGAGATTATCACAAACGTAATTTTTATAGCTAGCTGAGTCTCTAGCTTTATAGTATACATATCCTAGATGTGTCAAGAGGAATTAATTTCATCCTGGAGTGACATTATGTAATCCTGCCTTAATACTATAGGTGCCAATGGATATCACTGGAAGTCAAGCCAGGTCACATGAGACGTGTAGTTTTGAAAACTGATACGGTAGGCGAATAAATGCGTTTTAAGCCTTTGACTGCCAAGACTGAGAGTTCATTTCTGTTGTCCCTTTTAAATTAAAATCAATCATTTTCCACCACTTGTAAACCATACATCCATACGGTTTCAAAGCATTTGTGTTTTCACCGCGCCAAGATAAAATCGGTGAGTATAGGAGTTTGAAATGATGTCTGAATCCTTTGATGCAGCGAAGATGTTAAGATAAACCTACTGATAACTCTGACGAATTTTCATAAACTTTACACGATTTATTAATACAGAGTGTAAAGACCTACTATTAACATAACAAATGGGCCTCTTGGCACTTTTTTAAAGCACTGACGCGATATCAGAATTTATTTATCTATTTTTTTTTTTAAAAATAAGGAAACAAATGTATTATTCATGCATTTAACATTGAACAATACTCCATGATGTGAACTTCTTACTGATCTGACGAAACCGTTTTTGGAATTCAATATCGCTGAAGGGAAGTATTGTTATTATTATTATTATTAGTATTATTATTATTATGCTGGTAAAAAATCTCCTGCCTGGTACTTTATTCATTTGCTACGGATTTTTTTTTCACATGTGGACAGTTTTGGCTTTCGTTTTTATTTTTTTTATAGGAAGCTAAAAATAACTGCAATTGATTTTGAAAAAAAAAAAAAAAAACCAACAACAAAAAACACACATTCTGAATTATATATATTTATATATATAAAAGTTTGAAAGCAACTGAATGAGCACTTGGTATTTGCAAGTTTTGTTCACAAATAGCGAGATATGGATGAGATATTTTCTAAATTTAATTACCCACAATCAGTATGACGAGCCAAGTTGCCCAAGCCTATTATTCAGTTCACTGCATGGAGTGTAAAGAAAGTTCATGCGCCAAACATTCGGCGTATCAAAAGGAAAGAGTTAAAAATGGTTTTAAATTTTAAAAGCACCGCCAGAACTGTATCAATACGGCCCCAACAGAATATTCCTAAACTCTCTCCATGAGAACAGACCGTGTACGTTGTTTTGTTACCGATTTTGTTTTACTCGGGATTTCCCTATATTTTTGTTTTGTTTTGATTTTCATTTATAGATTACCTTTTTATATGTATGACTATTTTTTTTTGTGGCAAAAACAGAGGTATTGAACTATTGCTTTTACACGTCACTGAGATTCAGATCAAAGAGATTCTGTAAATGCCCCGATGAAATTCCTATAATTACAGCTTCTGTAACTAATATAAAGAGGATCGTTACAGGAAGTCTTTCATGAGAATGTCGTATACGGGGGCTTTACAGAAATAAAGTATTAAGATTAAATGTTTCTTGTAATCAAAATCTTAAGCTGATGTGTTTGTGAGTTTAAGGAATGCTGAATGAAAGACTGAAAAGATGAATGGGTGAGTGAATTTACACATGAACACACATGTAGATGGTGTAGTGAAGATGTGGGTCAATTGTTAATTAGATAAACAGATTAAAAAAAAAGTGAGTGAGTGAATGAGTCAATGAATGAGCGAATGGATGGATAGATGAGTGAATGAGTGAGTGTGTGAGAGAGTGAGTGAATGTATGAGTAAGGAGTGAGTGAGAGAGTGAATGAATGAGTGAATGAATGAATGAGTGAGTGAGTAAGTGAATGGTAAGTGAGTGAGTGAACGAAGAAGTAGTAAGCAAGAGACTGAGCAGAAAATAAACAGTGATCGACCGTAGAGAGTGATTGTGAGGAGATATAGCGAATGAAGGAGAGAATGAGCAAATGAATGAGTATTTAAGTACGTATTTTTTTTGGTTACATTCCTGAGTATTTTTTCCTCAAGTGTGTATAAGTGCCAGCTTTCAGACTGTCTTTCCTACCGGCATGCGTCACAGCCAATGCACGTGAGTTAATGAATAGGCTGGAAGTTGTAGACAGAGAGGGGAGAAGGAAGCCGCTTTTCTAGCTGAGCACTAGTTAGCAAGGAGGAGAGACATCGGTTCTTGGGGGAAGGAAAACAAACCAGACAGGGAAGTTGAAAAACGACATAGGCGACGAAATCAGGAAGAGTTTTGAAAGATGTAAAGAAGAGAAGAGGACGAGATAAGAAAATATGAGACATATGGAAGACAGAAGAGAAAAGAGGCAAAAACAGAAAAGAGAATGGTAAGAACTCTAATCATAGGTCATACTACACAAAGCGAGGTTACATTCTGAAAGTCTTTTATCAACTGACTGGACGATTTTCTATATATACAAAAATTCTTTTCACCTTAGAAAGGAGGCTGCTTTAAAAACACGACGTTGCGTCATCACGCTCGCTAGAATTCGAAACGAAGTTGTGTCACACATTAATCTGTATCAGACTCTAGGGGGGAAAACACAGGACATTCGTCTCCGTTACGTCAAAGTCTCGGCTGCTCTATTTTTTCACTGACGTCATCCACATCTCCAATGTATAAATTGAAATCATAAAAGTGCATAGAGCAAAGACAGTGCATCTTTTCCGATCGGCTTCACTTCTGTTTTAGGATCTTTCGTGCATAATGTTATAATGTTAATTAGTTGTTATTTTGGAAACGCGAGTTGCAACATTGGAGAATGTTGAACCGGGTCAGAAGGAGTGACGATGGAGGCACTATGTCTTCACATTTTGCTAGAGAGTAATGGCATTCCACAAGAAGACGATGAACGAGGCAGGCAGAGTTGAAAAAGAAGACGATGAGGAAAACGTTTCGAGGTAATCACAATAGAAGAAAAAACAAAACAAAACAAAACAACAGGACTTAATAAAAGAAACGGACATTTTAAAGGCAGCGGCAAGGAGAGAAAGAGGAATTCCAGAAGATTATGGTTAAAGGAACGATAGAAAGGGTGCAGAAAGAAACATGCCAAATGGGCGTCAGCTGGAATGAATGAAAGAAAGTAATCTAGATAGCTAAACAAAACAACTGGAGTAATTACATCAGACGACGGAGAATGAATGATATCGCTAAAATTAATACCGGCTATTCCTTTCAACAGAATGATGTGAAAAAAATCGAAACATCTGGCCTATTCCCGACCAAGTAAGTTCTTTAAAATAGAAAAAAAAAAAATCTGCAAATAACAACAACAAAAACAACAACAGTAACAACAACAGAAACCTGGAGAATGCCTGATGTAGTTAGCAGCCAGATATACAAAGCCTATTCATTTCCACACACGTGACAATAGTCAGAGCATGTGGCCTTTTTCGGATTTAAGGCATGTTTAACAAAGGGCAACAACAATGCCTTTCGAAAACCAGTCACAAAAGTTACTGTAACTTTCACCAACAAACCCAAGCTGAGCCTCTGTTAGAGCGTGTCATCCAGAGAGAGAGTTCTTGAAACATCCAGTTTTGACACCCAGCCCACAGATTTATGACATAAACACACTGACATGTAGTAGTGGCTTACAGATCATGCCAGCCTAACAGAGGACGCTTTAGGGAATATGCCACCTCTTTTAAGCACAAAACTATATATGAGTAAAGTATTATTCTCATCATATTATATTAATATTATAAATTATTATACATGTAATAATTATTATACCCTGTTTCAGGAATGTCGCCGCGGCAATGCCAGTTTACTATTAGAGTGCATGTACCTTGATCAGAAGAGGCCTAATATTATTTTACATGGTTTTCTAGTTTCTCTCAATCAAGACCCTAGTAGATGTTTCAAAAGAGGGTTAAGTCATTGCTAATATCAAAACCCGGTAGAAAATGATCTTCAACAAATTTGGTCATTAATCCTAGAAGTGTCACTGACAATTTTGCTGGAGTGTTTGACTTTCCATATGACTTTAAATTTCATGTTCAGAGAATGACAGTTTGTTTTTTAAGACGATCTAATAAGACCACGCTGCGTGCTTTTGGAAAGAAACTATAATGCCAAGTTTAATGAGCGAATCTTTGCTCATAGCGTCCCCTTAACATTTCCAGGGTTAAGAAAAATGAATGAACTGCTAGCAAAGCCGTCATTATGGCTGTCGAAACAAACAAAAACAAATTGAAAACAAGAAAACCAATAAAACCTTATGATCATCAATAAAGCTGACAAATCCACAGCGACACTTCAAATATATCCCCTTGTTTCATTCAAAAATACAATATCCACGATTCATGTCGTTCTTTATATTTTATTTCATTAATATTACCGTATCCATAATAACAGGAACAATTATCACAACAACAATAAAAAGTGATCTTCATCTTATTCTCTGCTATCTTGTTTCTATGTCTTGATAGAATATAAACCCTAAGAAGGGCAAAGGCCGTATTGTGCCCTTATCCATTCTGAGCTGTGTCAAGTGCTTGCCCGAATATATCACACCAGCTATCACTAGCTGTCACACAAAATTTGGAGTAAAATCTTACTGTATCTGAGTCAACAGAACTTCCAATTTCGTGACGTGATGTTCCACTTTCATCGTCAGCGCGAAACAAGAAAGATAGTTTGTGTTTGAGTTAAGCTGGTGAGATAAAAGCCCGAAAGATTAAGACGTTTCCGAGCCGGGAATCTGCAAAGATAAGGATTATCTCACAACCAGGTGACACACATGAATAACATCCTTATTTACTCCTGGAATAAAAATGTCATCTCTCCAGAACCTGCCCGCCTCAATTACTGGTCTTATGAATAATAGAATGGAAGTTAAAAAAAGTGGAAACAACTCTCTCTCTCTCTCTCTCTTCTGGTCTACCCAGAAAGAAGGGAAAGAATTGTCTGTGGCAAGAGTCTGGTGGCTACAGACATCCATCTCACTGACAGAATCGTGTAAACACTGGTGACAGTAGGGATAAAACTATAAGGCAGATTTTGCCGATGTATGCTGGGCCTTTGTAAAAATGAGCACAGATTTAAATAAACAACAGAAGGTAGATGAAAAAATAAAACAGCAACAACAAGAAAAAGTGTGACTGTCGCGTCTAATGGAGCGAAATAGACAATGCTGGCGGCAAGAAACTGACATTGGTAATACATTATTATGGCATTACATATCATGGCAACCAGAATGAAACTTGTGCTTGGAGATGGTGCTCTGTATAATCATATATTTAGAAAACACACTTTATGAAGATGAAATCAACAGACGGGGCAAGTTCAAATCAATAATCATGAATTCTTGAAAGGAGAGGAATAGATCGGGGAATACATCTGTCAACATAGAGGAGAGGGGACGGGTAAGGGAAGATTGCGTGTCGTTAACCCTCATGAAGCGACAGAGAGTGGTTTCGAAGAGAGGGAAGTAGAGTATTCCTGGCAGAAGTTTGGTATGCATGGGATTAATTCTCTGTGCTGAGTCCAATTAAGAACAACATTTAAAGCCTGAGTTAAGATTGACAGGGGTGTACAGTTAACAGAGGACATCTAACCGTTACGATGGAAACAGGAAGAGGAAGAAAAAAAGAGTGAGAAGAGATGTTAAGTCACATCGAACTTCTCCTTCCTCCCATTTTCTTATTACCCCTCCCCCTTCCCTCTTTTTTGTTCGCCCTCTGACATACTGTCTCAGCCAGGCTGACTTCAGAATGACCCCAGACAGATTTCTCTCCAGGTTTATTTACACAAGCCCAGATCTGCAGCATTCACTGTTTATTTCAGCACGCCGGCATCATATCTGACATAGTTCAACTCCCATCTTCTTTTTCATCTGTCTCTCTCTTTTTGGTCAGCCTTTTTTACTTGGGAAGGAAATCTTCCACTTAATTAAAAGGGAATGTCACTTATTCTGCATTTAGACTTAAGCTGCACAGTGGTTCTCTGTCAATGTTTTTTTAAACATGTTATCGACATAAGTGGGTGGTGTTTTTTTTTTTTTTTTTTCAATTTCATCTTTTCAACAACATCATACAAGATCACCCTCTTGTTTGATTTTCTTGGACAGCTCACGTTGTTTTGAGATGAGCGTTAATCGTTCTGAAGTTTGTGTGCGCCGTTTAGCATCTTTTCTTGCTTCCAAAACTTTTTAAAAAACACTTTTGTCATTTTTATCCCAACACACGCTCAACGTGCGGAACGACAGATAAATGTATTTGTTTCTTTTTTAAAAAATTCTTTTTTCATTTGCCGAATTTTCCATGGTTCCTGAAAAGAATGAAGATGTTATGATTTTCTCAATAAGTCCAAGCCCTCATCACTTGAGAGGATAATATTTATAGATCCGTGAAAGATTTTGCTCTACTGACAAACAGCTGTCAGGAGACGATTTTTGTGCGGAGTATGACAGCACAGATGTGAATTTGCATGTAACAGCTCACTCAGGACTTGACTTTAACACCCACTCAAGCTTTCATTGAGCCAGCTCTCAAGAGGTGAGCGTTCGTTTGTGCTGCATTTCTTCTGTACGCAACAACTCTCATACGTGACAAATCATTAGAGTGCAAAGATACTACGTTTTTCACGAACTTAATCGTCTCCTGGTTTCTTCTGTGGGGAGGCCCGACGTCTAGCCCTCTGGGATAACGGAGAATACATTTCGGAGGCCCACTGTGTGCGTTACGCACGTTAAAAAACTTTTGGCAGTTAAAATTGGATGAAGAGTAGGCCGGGATTCAAAATTTCGGAATTCCAAATTTTACCCAGAAAATATCGTCTTAATAAACCGAGCACGCATTTAAAATCGAGAAAATCGAACTTGCTTTAGATTGAAAGGCCACATACATAATAATAATAATAATAATATTGTGTTCAGCCAGCAACACGTTTATTACTGGAATCTCCAATAAAATCGGCATAAAGATACTGGCATACCATAATCTTGACGGTAGGTTTAAAAGACTGCGAGTAATACCATAAGCCAACAATATACTGGAGATATAATTATAAACAGAAGAACAGCCGGGCATTCTATAAACGTCCCATGAGCTGAGAATAAAGAGAAACAACAACAATAATAACAACAACAACAAAACCACACACACAAAACAAATAAACAAAAAACCAAAAAAACAACATAAAAAAAACCACAAAGAAACAAAATCTATAAAATAAATTCATAAAGAATTACTATTGTGATTATAAAATGCATAAGGAATATTCAAGACGTAAAAGTTTATATGATCGATCTTACAGGGAAAGCACTATGAGTCTGTGGTTAACGAGAAACAATCAAACAACAACAACAACAACAACAACAACAGCAACAACAACAACAACAACAACAACAAGTTGTAGTAATAAACTATCGAGATATAAAATGAATAAGGACCACTCAAATGAAATATAATGTCACACTCATACGATAACTGTCCATAACTCATTTTTGAGTCAAATTGAATTCACATTAGTCTTTTAAAGCATTATTTCTGACATTTGAATTTCAATGAATTTTACGTGGAGCTTCCCCCATTTGAAATGAAACATGTGCGTTGTGTAACATGGCGAAAAATGAAACTTTTTCCGCTTTTTTTCCCTCCGCTTTTCTCCAAATGGACAAAAAATGACTCAAGAATTATCTCAAGAGTATGATGATAAATAACTTCGCCTCCTAGAACATTCCTTCCGCCTTAGTTAGCCTCTCCGCAATCTTCCCTTCTGTGGTTGGCTTTATCTACGAACGAAAAACACTTTGTTTTCAAGATATTTTCAAGATTTAACAAAACAGAAGAAAAGATGGTATAGAATATAGATCAAAGTGTGCGATCGATCGTTTCAAAAAGCAAACGGTAAAATTAATGCATGTCCATATTGTAGCTCGCTTATTTTATAAAACCATTTCTATTCATTTTCCCCATTTCACACTCATAATTAGCTATTTTCGGATGTAAGTTTTTGTATGGTACAAACAAGGATAGAACGAACGGAGCATTCAGCGTCTGATACTTGAGAACAGAGTTTGGTCTGAGTCCATGTCTTAAATGGGCGTGTCTTACTTGTCAACAGGACCCCAAGCGGCAGTTTGAGATCATATTTCCTTGGCCTGGGATTCCCACTGAGATTCCTTATGTCCAGGTCTTCATCGCCAGTGCAAGGTCCTTAACTCTCGCGGTGCCCGATGAAACGGCCGGACGTTACGTTCTCTTGCGCCTTTCAACCTTCTGCGGTGGTTATCTTGTCCATAATGATATATATACAGGTTCAAGAAATGAGCAACTGAGACCTAAGCTGGTGTACTGTAGAAGATAAATAAATTGCTACTGATTTGTGCATCAACTGGAAAATCATTCAGCAGATACGAAGATGAGGGAATCTCTGAGCAGATCGGTCCCTTGACACTGGTAGGGTTAAACTTTCAAACTGCTAGACTCATGAGAGGTCGGAAAATACCAGGGGTCTAAACAAAGTTTTGGGATTTAACCCTATAATTGTGCCAGATAACGTCCAAGACAAGACAAATATGATGAAAATTATAAATGTAGTTTAAAATAAAATCTGACATTCTAGGCTGCAGCGCGATACAAATGTTAGACCCATAAAAATGGACTTTAAATGTCAACAGATATCAATAGAGTAAAGGCAAGAGTGATGAAACCTGTGTTGTCTTAATCCTCGTCCCCCTCCCCCCCCCCCCCTTTCCACTATTAAAAAAAAAGAAAACTAATATTTTAGGCTAGATTGCCATATAACTGCCGGGCCAGTAAGAAATGAAATTTAGGATATCTAAATCAATTTCTGAAATTTAACTCTATAATTGTCAACAAAAACCATTAAAGCCAGAGCTTGTACAGCGAAACTTCTGTAGCTTTAAAACAAAAACAACAAACAGACGTTTTAGGCTAGAATGCAATTTAGTATGAGTCCGTTTTCAACTACAAAAAAATATTCAAGCTTTTTGAACAGAATATAAAGACCCACTGCTGGATCAGCTAGGCCTCCTGACAGTTCTAGGGTTAAAGTATTGTAAGCATTGCTCTATAGTCGGCGAAGCAAATTTTGCTGTTAACCACCATGCAATGACAGACAATGCTAGAGTCCATTACTTTGAAACAAGAGAGGAGAAAGTAGGATATCCCTGTTAAAGACTCAGCGCTTATAGGGTTAAATCTCTGTTGTGAGTCCAGTTAAAGAAAGCATTTAAGCATGAAATGAACATTGTAAAGTGTCGTGTTTTCTTGTTTCTTTTTCTTCTCTTTTTTTTCTTCTTCTTTCTCTTCACGGTTGTGCGTGTTGTGAGGAACTCTGTCTCCGGCCTCCAGGTCGGAAGGACAGATGAGGGCCGTCAAAGTTAGTCGCTCAGTCATCTCACTGATGGCTCCGTCCTTGACAAGGAAAAAGGCCATATATCAAATCTGATAACAGTCTAAGTTTTAATTCTGTAACATTCCCTACTCATAAGACGACAACTGGCAGATTGCGACTGTTTTCCTTGGTCCTACAATAGTGAAAGGTAATACTGGGAAACAGACACGGGTTGGCAGAGCATTTAAAAAAAATCGTATGTATTTTGTTCATACAGATACTGAAGTCAGACTTTCATAGGGTGTCCATAATATCTGAGATAGAAATAGCATATTGCATCAAATTCTAAATACGTTGGACTTTGCAAGTCTTCTTTGAGTATGAAATTCATTTATGTGCCTCTCTATTTTGCACTAGCTTTGGATATTATAGGAAATGTGAAATGCTTTTCACAGTCATTCTTGAATGAATGTGTGAATGGATGAATGAATGAATGAACGAACGAATGAATGAGTATGTAAATGAATGAATGAATAAATGGATGGATGAATGAATGAATAAGTGTGTGTATGGATGAATGAATGAATGAATGAATGAATGAATGGATGAATGCATGAATGAATGAATGAATGGTCCTGAAATTTTGCACAGGAGAGGGAAGGGAGGAGAAACATATCAGAAGATAAATTTTTATCTTCTTAAGAGGTATCAGTTAGGATCTTTCTTTGCCTACGCTACGCGTTGTTTTTTTTTTTTTTCCCTCTTCTGTTTTGCTGTGTTGTGTTTTCTCTATCCACAGACTCCCCACTGACCATGTAGAACGATATTCACGCCTGAACCGGCCAAGATAAACATCGGCACCACGATAGACCACTTTCACCCTCAGCTCAATTCCGTGGAGCTGAAACTCGCGCTCAGCTCTGTGGAACACATTGACTGCAAGGACAGCCCAGCCCTGCTACATGCTCCGTGTGGTTTTTTGCTAGATCTGATTCAGACCAGAGTCCATTGCACGCAGTTGATGGAGGAGAATATACGTCCTTTGACAAATTACCCTCAAGAAAATAATCGATTAAGCACCTTAAAAGTTGGAATAACTACATTTCCACCATTTCGTGGCAAACACTGTGACCAGATAGTCTATTAGTTCGAAACGAATTTTAAAAAAAAATCATGTTACTGTTTGCACAGTAATCATTCATGTTCTCTTTTTCTGTCCATAAGCAAACTAATATTTAGATCAACAAATAGATCGATGGATAGCCAGGCTGATAGACAGACAGAAAGACAGACGCAGACAGACAGAGGACAGGCAGACATACACGCAGATAGGCAGACAGACGGACATACAAATAGAAGCATAGATAGATCCGTCCATCCATCCAACTACCTGACTACCTCCCTCACCCCCTATCTTCCTACAAATCCATCTGCCTACCCATTCATCCACCTAACTAACTAACCATCTATCCATTTACCGTCACATCCATCTACCTATCTTATCTACACAATTCTTTATTGATCAACTTTGTTCACTAGCTACCTAGCTGCCTGCCCGCCTATCTTAATATCCACCTACCAACCTACGTACTGTATTTTTTTCTGCTATCTCCGACTATTTCCTTTTCCTCCC
>JBCEWB010051852.1:3634-13744 GCA_039654565.1 Peronia peronii | reverse complement strand
CCCCACAACACTACTGAAAAAATCTGATTCCATTGATCATAAGGTTACAGGAATCAACCGAAGAAATGGTCACAGAAGGTAATTAAAGAACTGATCACAGGGTCACTGGAATAAACGAAAAACTGATGATTGGGTCACAGGGTCTTTCAAAGAATTGATCTCAAGGTCAACAACTTAACCGAAGAACTACTCATAAGGTAACAGGAGTTAACCAAAGAACCGATCATAAGGTCAAGCTATTAATTCTAGAGATTTTTCACCACATAACAATACTGTTGATGTCTGATTCAGATCTCAGTGACCTACATTGCTCTATTGAGCTACATATATATGGTATATCATGCATCCATCGCAATAATGATTTGCTTTGTCTGTGTTTATGACAAATGATCCTTTTAAACTACATGTAAACACCCCACAGGAATTTCACATGTTAGGAAATTCTTTTTCCTGCATGGCTGGAGACGCCTTACAGTGAATGACCCAACAATAAAGACAGTTCATCTGTGGTTATGAAACAGAACAATTTGAAATGTTATGACAGACATTATAAAATGCTGAATCCTTAATGATATTAAACTGTTTTCACATAAAAGTTGGAAAACAACTCTCAAGCAACCACTCAATTGCATGTTGTCAAGCGTGTGGAATTCAGCGCTTCGAAGTTCAATTTCGGTCTTGAGACAGCTGCCAAATGACATTTTGGCTCTAATCTGGGGCATGTGCAAAATTTTATTGCACTTCTGGTTTCACTTTTCTCATGCACGACTTGTATCGTATTCAGAATTATCATAAAACTATGATTGCCTCAAAGACTCTGCAAAGGTTGGTAGTTAATTGGCTAAAAGTAGAAAAGTCAGTGACGACCAAAAAAGTCAGAAATCCAACTAAAGTCACAAGTTTAACCATCCCTTTAAAAAAAAAAAAGATTATTTCTGAACAAAATAAATTAATAAATGTAAAACCATAGAAGAAGTTACAACTATGTACAATGGCTGATGTTCCTATTTTTCATCCATATCATATATGCTTACAATCAATACAGACCAAAATTCATGGTGTCTACATATATGCCTTTCTTCATAATATGGAGTAAAACAACAAAAAAACAACATGAATAAGAGCAAAGAATAATTAGCACAACCAAAGTAAACTAAACAGCAGAAATATCTCTTAAAAAAAAAAAAAATAAACGAAAGAAGAGAAGAGAGGACGAAGAGATAAACAAAATAAACCAAACAGGTAAAACTGAATTTCAAAAAAAAAAAAAAAAAAAAGGGAAAACTGATGAAATGAAGAGAAAACAAAACAAAACCAAACAGAGAAAAACAAGTAAAAGAAAAGAAAAACAGGAAAATTAAAGAAAAAAACCCCAAAAACCCAGGTAAATAACAATATGAGACCAAGCAAAGCTTACAGCTATTCTGTTCTTGCCTAAAGCACCATGAGCTTTCATGATGATCAGCAGAGCCTTGCTGCGAATCTGGTTGAAATAGCGATGCAGGGCACAAGCATTCAAGAAATTTGCCTCCTCTTCTATCAGCCTGAAGAAGCGCACGTAGTTGTTGGCATTCAGAGCATGATACGCCTTCACAGCAAAGGCAATGTGTGGTGAGTCTCTGATTTCTGGACGCAGCTGCTGAATTTCTCTGAAATACAGAAGTACTAGTTATAAAATGTTTGGTCTCTACTCCATAGGTAGCAATTCAGTTTCCTAGCAATGATGTTCTATGTTAAACAGGATGTTTATGAGTTTATTCTAAAACTGCAACAAGATTTTCTTTTAACTACTCCTATACCAATCATATAATATGTAGACAATCTGCATTTCTGCAGCTGTACCAATCGTCTATACATAGATGGTCTCTAAATTGTCTATACATAGATGGTCTCTAAATCATAATTTGTATTTTCTAATAACCGTCATGCTTTTCTTAAACCATCAATATGAATAGCAACTCTTTTGTACTTCCTTTTTTTTTTGTGTGAAAAAAAGCAGAAAGTTGTGATCTGATAGCTCACTTCATATAGTTTTGGATTATTTTTCAAACTGTTCCTGTTCACATTTAAAATGTGCAGGCACAGCTGTGGAAAACACTGGCCATGGAAAGAGTTAAAAAGTTGCCATTCTGCTAAAATGCTGAACTCACACAAATATAGTAAAAGTTTTTACACAGCAAACTGTTTAAGTTAACTACATTTGGCCTAACTCATTTTATTGTTCTTTTGAGTAAAAAAAAACAACAACAAAATTGACCCCAAAAATATTTAATATGCAAAAGTGATGATGGCTTTTAGTGATGTGTGGACACCCTTTATCTCTTTCTCGATTATAAACTATTCCGTGATATTTGCCAGCAGTGCATTTACAGTAGTCTGACAGCCAGTCCGAATGAGGTTACGGTTTTGTTAAGCTTTTCAACCTCCTGTTGTGATGGTTATCTCAGCTGAACAAAAACACACAAAAATATAAGTTTGCGAGCTCAATGTGCTCTCTCCGGTGGACTCCAACAGAGAAATTGGAAATTGAATGTGACAAAGACGTCTGATATCAATGGTTTTATATTGCAGAAATTGAATGAACATTAGTCTCTGAATAAGAAAATATTGCTCTAATGGGCTATTATACACATATTAGGATGTTGGGAATTGAGTATTTAGATTTATATGCTAAATGTTCATTTATAAAGATATACTGATTTTTCCCCTTATCTGAAGCAATACTGTGAAGTCATCCCCCTTTCTTCAATTTGCAATATCCCTGAGGCTACGGGCAAGCTCACTCAAAACTTTTTCATGACATAAAAGTATATAAGTTGAAGTTCTGTGTGATAGTAACAACTCAGCATGGTGAAAAAACTGACATACAACTCAGTCTGATTGGTTATGAGACATATCATATGAGATCAACATCAAATTTAACATTACAAATCATAGCATCACTTGAACTTCAAAAGAGAAAAAAAAAGGGACAGAGATATAGAAAAAAAGACATGCATATTTTGTATCAGATCTTTCAAGGTTTTTTAAATTCGCAATATATTGACATGCAGGCATGACCAAATCAAAGGGTTGAAGAATTTTTTTCAAGCAGAGATTTATGTAAAAAAGTACCTGAGAATGTCTCCTTCATTCAGATTCATCAGCACCATGTAAGCTCTGAACTCTGCCTCATTGGGACAGTACAAGCCCTTCTTCTCCAGGTCTGTGTACAGCTCTTTCAGAGTTTGCAGACATTTAGTCAGGTTCTCATTGTTGATTTTGGCATCAAAGGACATCATGTCTTCCTCGCACAGCCTCTCCGAGCAGAAAATGTGAAATCTGGCACATTTTTCCAGCAGTTCTGCCACTTGAATGTCACATAGCTGCTGTTGGGTAATATCCTAGAGATAAACAAAAGTATTACATCAGTAATAGCAAAGAAGATTGCATAAGAACAGAAATGTCAATGTGTTACGTGCCACCAAAGAAACTGATGACTGCAAAAAAATAATCAGTAATTGACATCCCTAATTTGAAAAAAATCGGGAAAAGCAATTACTTTCCCACAGAGATCACATATTGAAATTCACAGTTAAGCATGGCAAAGAGCACAGAAAGTGTGGCCACCATTAAGGGCAACAGGCACTGACCAAGCATAGGGACGGACACATCCACTGATTGTTGCAGATTTACGATACTGTTTTTCAATTTATTTTCTGCAGGGGGCTATGATAACAGAGTGTCCTGGTATCAAACAAAATGAGACGCGACACACTGAAATCTAGCACTGATCAAACTGAGGTGACTGGAGAAATACATTTTTTCAACAGTGAATGAATTTTCAATGCATTTTTTTTTTTCCACAGAACACTTCACGTCCATTTCAAAATATATTTATAAGTGAAATTTGCTGAAATACTTTGAGTAAATGTTCAACTGTTGTTGTTCAGGGATACGACTTAAATCTGGAGCAATAAGGACTAGCAAAAGAAATCAGCCATTTTCTCAAATAAATTCAGCTGCAGCAGGAGATCGCCCATTCCTTGATTTCTACTCATGGTAGAACAAATATTCTTTCACCACCACAGAAAACGAAATGAATAAACTCTGCAGTGATAGCAATAACTCTACAGGCAAAAAAAAATTGGCCGGCACCTGATTTCATCGTGTCGCATCTCAAGTGTTAATGAAGCCCTGTAATAATTCTCATGAGTTTGCCACTGTACAAAAAAAAAAAAAAGGACAGTAACCATAACACAATGAAGACAGCAAATAGTAACAATAAAAATATGAATACCCCCTCCCCACTTCTTTTACCCACTAAACTCATGAAATTTTTAATTTTTGTATTAATTTTTGCTATTAACTACAATAGCAAGTCCAATTCATTTCAATGGATGCAGGGCTCAGGGGATAAAAAACAGCAAAAGGCCACCTACTAAAGTATGGAACAACAATAAAGACCTCAAACATAAAAAAAAAAAAAAACCGAAAAAAACTCTTGAAGTGTGCCATTTGCCACCCTTGACTAGCACTGTAAAGATAAGATCTGAGGTCAGGGCCTTATCAGTCTTTGTGCATAATGCATCATGACTTGACATTCTTACTACTTATCTACTGTATGCTGAGCCTGTATGCTGAGTTTGAGAACAGTGGCTGGTTATCTGAGTTCTTGTTTGGGCAGGGCTGGCTAGCATTTTGATCTTGAAAGGTTTGTATGGCTTATTCTATTGCCGTGTACATCACATGAACTTTGCAACTCTGCTTTGCTTTCATTTACAGCACAATGGCTGGATAATGTCTGAAAATTGACTGCATGAATATGGATTTCATTGGATTTTGCTAATTCAATACTGTTCTGGAAAGCAAACACTCATTCAATACAATGTGCATTTTGACATGATGAATTCTGCATGTTCTGTGGGAAAAATGTCTTTTCTCTTTTCCATCGTCAATGTATAAAATCTCTTTATTTTTTTCAACTAATAATGGCATAAATCATATGGTAAGTGTCTAAAGAGTAGTTTGTTTACCACAATGATTTCTAAATGGGAATTGTCAAATCCTCAGCCAACTGGGCCAATATAAGTCTACGTTTGATATAAGAAATGTGAAACCTACAGACAATCTCCATTCCCTGACCAAAATCATAGTTGTGAATAGTTCACAACATTAAAGAAATCAAATTTCTATGGCTGGACAAGAAGTAGTTTATTTCCCAACTTAACTCTAGAACTGCGATCGAATCAGAGGGCACAATGCTCCACCACAGCAAGCTGCCGGCATGTCAATCTGGATGGCCAATGCTAGCTCTTAGCCTCCAGGCGCTTCGTTTTCACTCGGCTGACTCCACCCACAATCATAAGAACAAATATTAAATGCTAGTCTATATCATAGCCCTGACTGATAATATACTTTCTCAAATCCCTCCCCTAGTCCCAACCCTTTTTCAGATACATTATGTGAAACAGTCATTGGTAAGGGGGATTGAACTCAGAAGTACATGTCAATTACATAGGGACGCGAAGTTTGTCCATCTTGACACACAGAACATTCCTACATAACTCCTTGGATTTCATAAAAATGGAGTATCTACATTCATGTTCTAGTACCTTGCTGTAAGCTATAAGCTATCACTCCCATAAACACGTGGAGTCAGACCATTCATTTTAGATCTAACGGGTCAGCGTTCGACTCCCGGTGACTACAAAGAAACATGTACAAGCAGTCTTACATAAACATGTCACGAGAGCACAAGAAAGCTATCTGATATGTAAACAGATACACAGATTGTTTTAGTTTTCATTTACATATTATCATACATTATTTCTGCTCTCGACAGCTTGATCACTGGTTAGTGCGAAACGTACTGAGTTGGGCATGTCGGAAGTTGTCTAGTCGTTATTCATTAAGAAATAGCAAAAAAAAAAAAGAGACTTTGATATTCCCCTTCAGCTTCACTGCTTGCATACTACAAACCACTTGAGAAAATCTGAATAGGCCATGTGGCTTTTCATTTCCATTCTCCTGTCTGTCAGTTATGTATTGCCGGGATTCAGCTACAACTATAGCCTTTCTCACTCTCTTATTCTAAGAAAAAAAAATGTTGACTATTGAAAGACCTTGTACTTAAATGCAGCTAAACCTACCATCATATGGCATTTTGACGTAATGGGGTCCGATAGACCCTAATTTTTGTCATCAAGATGAGAAGTATCACAGCAATGTGACAGATGTAGCACGAAAAGGCCAGTTTGTATAAGTATGTGATGCACACTAGCAAGAGGATTTCACCTACTGTATATATACACGTGATGCACAGGACTAAGGTTAAAACAATTTTCTTACCATATGGTCTTTCACAAACTCCAAATGTCATAAAGTCTGCTTTTTCCTTTCTGTTTTCTTTTTTTGAACTTTTTTTTTCTTTACTTGCAATGATATTTTTTCTAAAAAATTCATCTAAACATATCCCCCAGGAAATAATTCTGATCTAATAAAACTACATATCTGACACTATGGTGTTCTTCAGCAAATACAATAATCAGCATAATAATATGCATCATATATAATATTACATTTTCAAAAACACTAGCAGAAAGAAAACATCTTAGCACTGAGTATTAACTCATTTCATCTGGACTATAAGTAAACCTAACAATCCCATAAATATTATATGTTTTCATATAAACTTGAAAATCTTCACTGTAGTGATATTTTTTTACATTTTTCTTTTTACCTGCACAATCTGTAACAAGATACTGGTGCAGCGATGAATCAGAGAAAATATTATATTCTTTTTCACAGATAAGTCAACACAGATCTGCAAAATGCTGGTTAGAAGGCCTGGAGAATTCATTCTACTGTTCATTCTTGTCTTGTACACATTATGTTGCAATGCTGACTTGACTAAAGACAGCCATGTTGAATCCCCTGTTGGACCACCCTATCCTGTCACTGCCTCTTGGTTCCGAGACAGGTTCTCACTTCATGAATGGAACCAGACACTGACTAATTTCAAAAAGCAAGGGGGTGACACTGTCTTCCTCAGAGCCCCACCCATCATCCACAGAACAACCTCAGACCTGGCCGGTGACCTAAATTTCATCTGGTGCGGCAGTTACAAGAGCAGTAATCCAGCCTGGGGTCCACGGTGCTGGGATGAGGCGGTACAGGAACTAAAAGAGATGAACCTTTCGGTGTCTGCTTTTGTCACCTATCAGTATGAGGAGGGCTTCAGTGATGCTATCATGATGTGCCCCAAGTATGACAGAAAGATCAACAGCTCAAGAGTGTATTACAGAATTGTTCTCCCTGGTAAAAATGCCAGTGTTTCCCCACAAAATCCCTGTGAATTTAGACCAGGATCAGATGTTGTGGTACTGTTCACAAGCTTTGCTGGCACAGATCCCCACCATCTGTTGCTGGAAAGTGCTGCAATTCAGAATGTTTCAGTTTACTTTGGTCTTCCTTCCGTGCCTACAGGCTTTGATCTGAACTTGATGCCAGCATACTATGCCTGGGTGCAAAGAGTTCTGAATGAGCATAAATCACGCTACAATCACATCAGCGTCAAAGGTCATGGTCATAAAACCATGAAACTATTCAATATTCTCACAGGCTACTATGGAACTGATGAATGCTGCCTGGCAGAGATCACCCCTGATTCTCAGTATATTCCTCTGTATAAAAATCTGGGAAATTTGGTCCAGCCTTTTGGAAAACGGTTTGCCGTCTCACCTTACATCAATCTGAATAAGTCTCAGCTGAACAGCACTGTGCTTCAACATGTCAAAGGATTCAAAGCCATTGCTCAGACAAAAGTGGTTCATATCATTGCTGTGCAGGAGGGCAGGGGCGCTGCTAAAGGCTGTTACTACTGGCCAGCTCAAATAAATGAGCCGGTCAGTCAGAGTGACCCAGTGCTGGACAAGGCCATTCACTATCTTGATCCTACCTTGAAACCCAACGTCACATTTGCTGAAGCTTTCTCAGCTAGTAACCAGGAAGTTTTCTCTGCCTTCCAAAATGCTCAGTATGAGCTGAAAGAATCTCAGGGCATTGATTTTGAATTCTGGCTGAATGTGGAGGCTTTTGAGTTTTTGAGAGATGATCCATGTCTTCCTGTGGATCCGATGGCATCCGGAATGGGTGAACTGCTGAATCGGGCCAATAAAACCAGGGTAGACAGAGCCTTGAGCATAGCTGGTGCTAAAGTTCAAAAAGTCATCTCATTTGCCTGGGATTCTGACTACATTTGTACCACTCGGCAGTTTAATACTAGTCTTTCAAAAGAAATACTGGCTGATTTATCCCGACCCATTGTGGCAAACTGTTCTTTCCATAGCCCATCAAACCTGTCTGTAGTTGTTCTCGGCTTCAACTTAGAGGGCGAAACCCAGGGCTATGAGGTTGAGTGGATGAACACAAGAGGACAAAAGCAGACAACTCATATCAATGGCTACTATTTTGAGCTGGACTATGGAGCGGAGCACAATCTGGTCAAATCATTGGAATACACTATGCTGTGGGACATTCCCCAAATGGTACAATCTCTGGCTCCAAACGGCACAGTAAAAGTCTCTGCTGGGGGTGCTGAGGAACCTTGCTACTTTGACTATGACCTACCCTATTTTACTGACTGATAGCCTGTTGAGTTCTCAGGCAAATAACGACATGAAAACATCCTAAACAGGTAAATTCAACATTGGGGCACCTGGAGCCGTTCTATTTCAACTATGATCTACCTTACTTTATTGATTGACTGTTGTCTCCTGTGAGCAGATAAAGTGACAAGATGCAAACCATGACAATGAAACAAATTCCAGATCTGTGCAGTGGCCGTATAAAAAATGACAATTTCTTTGTGTTTGGAAACAATTTTGATGAGTTAATTCTGTCAGCTTGTTTAACGGAAATTAAAAAGCTGTCTTGGTTAAAAAAGAAAAGTATGCATTCTATTTGATGATAACTGTTTTGCACTGTGGAAAATCAGGAGCTGCACATCTGTCGGTTGTTTTACTGATTTGTCATACATGTAATAATGTAAGCTTCTCGATCATATGCATTCACAACCATATATTCAAAAGCTCTTATAAATTCAAGCTGTTCATTGCATTCATGAACTTTCTATAACTGCAAAACTTCACTGTTCTCACTGAAACCTTGTCTATGCTTAGGGATTAATAGACCAAGGCAATTTTAAGACAGTTCCAGTTTCTGCTTGCAATAACATTTGTTTGGTGTCTGGGCTGCAATTTGTTCTTTGGTTCATCCATGGAGGTTAGAGATTATGTTCTCTACCCAAAATAATGAACCGATTAAGTTACTGAAAACAAAAGTCCAATTTTATTTTTTAACGAGAGGCAGATAATCATACAACAAAGGAATCTTCCCAAGAAAACTTCATAAAAAACAATGATCACAGCGATAGCTTTAAAAAATAAATAACAACAACAATTCTAATTCAGAAATTTATCTCTCACATGGAGATAAGGTAGGATAAGACACAATAAGATAAAATAAATTTTATTTGTCCTTAAAAGGAAAATTCCATTCACAGCTGATGAAACAATATGTTATGCAGGATATCTCTACACCCATGCATATCGAAAATGTCACAAATAGTGTCCAAGCAAGACTGACCCAAGAAGCCTAAACTTGATAAGCATAATGCTGACAGTAGAAATGAATTTAACTCTCACTCACTAAACTGTTTATGCTCACCTTTCGGATTCCCCTGGTTCGGTTCCACAAAAAGTCGTACCATTCTGCCCAACTGCCTTCTCCTCCTTGATCAGCCACTTCATTCAGTAAATAATTCATGGTCATGACTAGTACTGGCAGTGGTCGCAACTCATGGGGCAAGGGCTCTTCCTATAACATCATTAGAAGAATATGCATTATGATAATGATATACCTAGACAATGGCATTTCCTTACAAATTTATGATACAAAATGAGTTGGAGCATTTAAAAATTAAATATACATAAGATAACCAAAACTTATTACTCCTCCTTAAAACTTTAAACTGACTCAACGAGTAGTTTAATTCTACAAATGCAGAAACAGAATTTTAACTGCTGAAGAAAATACAGTACTATAATAATGGAAAAACTGCAGATGGCT
>JBCEWB010051841.1:0-14118 GCA_039654565.1 Peronia peronii | reverse complement strand
AGAAAATTTTGTATTGATAAGCACAGGTTGTGATATTCACACCACTATAGATTTAAAAGTAATGGTGGCGAGGATATGAAATTTAGAGGATTAAGAATCTAAACGTAGCAGATCACAATCGTACAAAAACTGAAGTGTTACCGCGCGGGATATTTGAAATATAATTAATTACCTAGCTAATCAGAGGCAGAAGTGTAAGTTCATATGCACAGTTTTCAAACATCTATAACAGTCAAACAAACAATCAAAGAAACATCGGATTTTCATAGTGTTATAGAGCATGATCTAAACTTTTGAATGCATTCACTAAATCTGGATGGGGGAGAATTAGAACCTGAATTATAATGCTTTAAAGTTGGTCAAATTCTGAGTCACCGGAAGAATTCGCTGGTACGCCTGCATTTTGCCTGTTGAGCCTGTGACAAGTGGGTGGGGAGGACGATTAATGGCCTTGCAGCATGAAACTGCAGCCCGAACTAGAAGTCACAATTTTGGGGGTTTTGTGACGCCATGGTATATATTTTTTTTTAAATGTAGAAAATTCCAGCTATGTGATATTTTATGATCACTATTGTTGTATGAAAGAATGACACCAAAAAGCCTAAGTCAGTCCTCGGAAAAGATTGTGGAAATTTGTATAATGCCAGCTACTTGCTGAAGTTCATGGTTCGAAAATGTTTTAATATGTGTCTTGAAAAAGTAGATATAAATGTGTGTCACAGTGGTAGGAACAGGAAGATTGAGGTAAAGGCGTAAGTATAATATTTTGAAATGTAAGTTACAGCTACTTATGCTACAAAACAACAGATTTGAACAAGATTTTAAATTGTGACAACGCAAGGTAGAAAAAGATATAATTGAACAAAGAAGGGAAATGGCTGTAGGAAAACTTTCACAGTAACTTCCATCTGTTTTGTAGTCTCTGTATCAAATTATACTGTCGGTTTCTAAAATATAGGACATCACTCCTTTAGGTATCAACTATCCATCAGAATGGAACATTTTACTGCTCAAATATGATAAACCATACATTGATGGATGGGACTTTTTTTTTTTTTTTGTTATAACATTTTGTTTGATACAGTTTGTTTTTGAGGTCATATTATTGTTGAAACACAGCTTCAGAGAATATTGCATTAGATCAGTTTCCAAACCTCAACATTTCTGATGTTGATTGCATTAAATTTTAGTTTGTTTGTTTGTTCCAGGGGACATCATCTTGTCTGTGAATGGGGAAAGTGTAGAGTCGTGTACCCATGCCCAGTTGGTGCAAAAAATACAGAGAAGCGGACTGGACATAAGGTTAGTGACAGTTCACACTTAGGTTTGGCATGTATGTGCATTCTTCTTCTATTTTAGTGATATTCTGAGTATCTGTATACTGGCAAAGAGAAAAAGAGGCAGGCAGAGAGAGCCCTGCTTCTCTCAGTGGTAACTTCATTGAATCGAGCGGATCAGAGTCCATGAAGTCAGAAGAGCTAGTGAGGATGTGAACAAATGAAGGAGAATTAGATCCATCCTGTCTTTGTCAGTGGCTGCAGTGGCCAGCACCACCTCCGGTAGTAATGAGAGATAATCTGTGTAACTTTTCTGCTGTTGTATACAAAACCTGGGATTCCGATCCAAAAGACTAAATTTAGAGAAGTTTGTGGTATGAGAAAATTTCCAAAGGAATTTTTCAATGAGGAGAGCCAGTTTGAGCATGCGCAGTTTTGTTGTATTTCCATTTGCTGTAGTTCCTAGATATCTTTTACAGCAATAGGAGACCCCATAGGTAGTTGGAATATTTGTGACTTTGTTGTTTTGCACTCAGCATCAACAAGTAATCTACACCGCCTGATCAATTGTGTTTTGACCATATTCTGTCTTTGCCAGGTTGGTGGTTCTGTTTGAGGATTGCTGTCGAAAAGTGGAGCTTCATGAACGCTACCTGAAGCTGAAGGTGAGTAGAAATATCCATGAGATGAAGTTTCCGTAGTGCAGAATATTTCTTGAATGAGTAACTGCCATATTTCAGTTTGACTTTCAACATTACATTTTGTGTTGTATTCATTGTTTGAACGTGTTTATCAATAATGTGATTTGAAGTTGATGACAAGAACTAGCCAGTATACAGTCTCCATAGAAATATGAAATACATACTGAACGACAATTAGCTGTATTTGTTTAAAATTTGGTATAGGCTCCATTGTTTGAGCATCTTAATCAGTATACTGGTTTGATGGCCAGAGTAAGACAAAATCTCCTGTTTTATAGCTTAGTTTTTGTGTTGCAATAGCAGTGATTAGTACCTTGTTTTAGAAACTGTGGTGAGTCAATGATTTAAATCTTGATTTCAGAGGCTGCTGGCACTGAAGATCAAGGAGCTGAGAAAGTTAGAAGAGGAGGAGAGAATTCTCAGCCAGGGGATGCCGCTGTCCCGAATACACATCTTCCGCCAGTCCACTATCAGCTCAGCCTCCAGTGATTGGGACACCTACAGCGAGGTGAGCTCCCCGACACTCCTGGAGTCTGTGCCAGCCAATCAGTTTGCCTTCAAGGACAACCGACACCAGTCGATGAGCGACATCTCCATCCTGAGCTCCAGCGCCTCCACCGGCAGCAGCCACACAACAACAACCAGATCAACAGATGAGGAGAACAACAGCATCATCAACGGTGTCGGACTGGCGACGAGTGCAGAGAATGGCAGGCAGAGAAATTCTGGCAAAGACGGGTTGATAGCAGGTGTAGTGGTGACAAATGGCACAAGTTCAGTGAAAAGAGACACAGAGGGAACATATGGAGATGGGACTGGCACAGGCAGCGGTGTGAATCTGGTGGTAGAAAATGGAGATGAGGATAAGCAAGAATTTGTTCAGTCGGGCAAAAGCACCATATCACAAGGCTCGGAAGATGGCTTTCAGCATCTGTACAATGTAACTCGTTGTGCCCAATGTATCACGCAGGTATCCTATTGCCCCCACCAGGCTGAGATTCCAACTCTCCATGTGCCGAATGCAGGTGCTAGTGAGGGTGGTAGCATGACTAACCTTGCCTTGACCTCAGGGTCAGAGGTCACAAAGATCACATCATCACGGGGGGCCTCACCCCAGGCCTATCATTCACCGAAGGGCAAAACTGCCAAGTCCAAGAAGAAGAAGGGAAATGTATTTTATATTGAGTCCGACAGTGAGGATTCAGTTGTGAGTATAGACCTTGGTAGGCGGCGCCACCGGACTACCAGTGAGACAAGTGATGGTGGTGATCTTAAGAAAGCAGATGACAGTAATGACAGTGTTTTTTTAAATACAAGTAATGTCAGTGGTCACTCTGATGTCATGGTGGACGAGGACAATGAGACATCCAGGAGTGAACAACGTCTCAGCGATAGTGTCTTCACTGACAGCCATGGTAGTGATGGAATGAATGGTATGGACAATGTCCAGCAAAATGGGGACAGTGAAAGCAAAAGCCTATCTCATGTTGATGCTGATACTTTTGATGAAAACACGCCAGCCGCTCTAGTAACTACAGACAATAACGAACCAAATACATCAGACACAATTAGCAGTACGGATATGAACAGAGAGATCAAGGATGCCACAGTAACTGAAAATACAGAAATTTCAGACAGTATTTCTTTCCCTGCTGATGACCAAGAGTCGCTGGAGGACCAGTTTTTGTCAGCCCTGGAAGCGTTTGACCTGGCACTGGCTGCAGCAGATGTCGATGTCTATAACAGAAATCCAGTCAGGATCTTCAATAATATCAGATCCAAAAGCCCAGATACAGTGATAACAGATGACAGTGTGTCTGGAGATTTTGGCATTGATCCTGTCTCATGTACTCCATCACAAGATATCAGTGGTCTTGATGAAGTTTCAGCTAACCCTGTCAAGGAAGTCAACGAGCTGAGATTTGTCACAGAAAAGATACCGTCTAGCAACAAAGATGCGGTAGAGATCAGGAGTGACTCTCAAGTGACCAGCCACCTTACTGACCCTGACGCTGAAGAAGACCCAGTTTTGAGCATCTTGGCTCAAGGCATCAGTGGTCTTGACAAAGTTGTAACTGACAGAGTGGTGGAGGAGACTAGAGTGTCCAGAAATGCCCAAGAGCAGACAACTGCCAGCATCAAAGACTCTGTAGAGATCAGTGGTGACCTTGAAAATACCAGTGAATCTGTTGGCCTCAATTCAGAACTTGACGAGGATTTGACTGATGAGGTTATCACTGATCCTGTCTCGAGTGTCCTAGCTCAAAGGGTCAGTGGATTGGACAAAGTGACAGAGGAGACATCAGCTAGTGCTAGTGCTTCTGAAGAGGTCAGCAGTGACCCACAAACAGCCAACGACTCTGCTGTGTATGTCTCTGATTCAGCACAAGACATGGGCAACCAAGACAACAATGTCTCTGATAGCAGTGACTTGGCAAGGGTTAACCAAAACCGTGACTTTTCACAAAGTACCAGTGACACTGTTGAGGAAGTCAGCACGCTTACCACCCCAGGTCAGAATGGCCTTGCACAGGTGAAGATTGAGGTCGATGAGGCTGATGTATTGCCAGGTAGAAGTGACCGTCAAGATCTCCGTGCCTCTCAGACAAATACCTCAGATCTCTCGCTGGCACAAGCTGATGTCACAAGTCCAGGTCCAGCCAATGACAGCCCAACACCAGTGCCACCTAGGCCAGCCCGCAGACTCATGCATGGAATTCTTGTCAATGACAGGGACTATGACACCAGGCTGTGACCTTGTGGATGACCTTGAGAGAGTTATAGCTGACACAACAATGGAGAGACTATTGTGACAGAAATGTGTTTTCAATCATTGTCTACTCTCTCTGACCTCCTGCTCCCCATACTCTCATCCCAACGTGAACTACCCAGTCCTTTCAAGTTATACGCAGACCTCAGTATGTTGTGTTTTTTGTAGCCTTGGCTGATTGATACAACTACCACGAGATCAGCAAATGTTTGCCTTCGTGTTGTCTGACCAGTAAATATCACTATAGTTAAGCAGTGATCAGCTACTGCACTACATGGTGACAGTGTCTCATTTTCATACCATCACAGCCCAATGTGAATGGCATCAGTCATTTTCAGCACCCGTGTGAAGTTCAGATTGAACAAGTGTCTATAGAAGTCATTTGATGAGTTATACCTCATGGCTACTGAATGGGAGATCATTGTGGCGAACCTTATTACTTCTTTTTACCGGACAAAAGCGGTGCTGAGCAAGCAGTGTAAAGAGGGAAAAAAAAAACAGTTTAGCACTCTTTGCTTGAAACACCATGCAAAATTAAAAAAAAAAAATTAAGATGTAAAGAGAATGTTTTCTTTTTACTGTTATAATTTTACTAAATGTTTTGGTGATCAATCTTTCGAATGACTTAAAGTAAAGCACTTTTTTTTTGTCTTTGCACTTCTTGCTCAACACCTCTTTTGTCTAGCAAAGGAGAGTACAATGTGGTAGGGCTGGGTACAGTGATCTCCCATTAATACGTAGCCCTTTTGATGCATTTCTTTCGTAATGACGGTATCTACCATGCCGAGGAACGCCATGAGACTTCAGTTATATTTTGGCATGGTCTGACTTGTACCTTTTTTCTTAGAGCATTTATGATATGAATCTTTTAAAGAAAGACTGTTCATTTTTGTCCATTACTGATGATGTAATTGTAAGATCACTAGTTTTACAGGTCCATGTTAGTATCAGGCATGAGTGCTATGGTATTTAAAAAAATTTGGATTACATTTTCTTTTTTTTTTTTTTTCTACATTATTATACAAGATGAGGTTGATGTATTTCTATGTTGGAACGCCATTGCCCATACTACGCAATGCAGGAATGTTATGCCTTTAACTCGTGTTTACTCTGTGACTAAAACGATTGTCTCATATACAACTGTTGTGCAAATAACTTTATCACAGATGTGGAGATCAGATACAGGCTTCAGATTGCTTATTTTTATACTTATTGCACTGTTAATCACCTTGTTTATGGAAGTGATTTCTACATCAGATTCCATACAAGTCTGCCTTCAGTACATCACCATGATATATATTACATGAACAAATATTTGATATCTCATCTTTATTTTGATGTGACAAGGAACAAGAAATGATACTCAATTATAACCCAAAGGAAAGAAGAACAATGACTACCGTATTTTATAACCTTTAAATTTCATCAATTTTCAAGTATAGTATTTCTGTTAAAAATTCAATCTATTGAAGATTTTTTGACAAATAAATGGCATATTGTGTGTATATCAAGTAGCAAAAGTGGTACAGATAAGTCAAGTCCAGCAGTCAATTAAATATTATGTTTTCCTCCTACGGATCCGTCGGTCCTTTCCACTCATACAGATAGTAATCATGTATTTTTAACCGCCCCGAATTCTCGTGTATATCATCAGTCGCTGGTACATGTATCTAACCAGCTGGTATTAAAATTCAGGTATCTAGTCTCAGTGTGAAATAATCAGTACGGAAATATTTTGTCTTATAGCAATGCAGACATCATTTTTAAAAAAAATGTATGTATTTGAACTTTTTGGGAGAGGATGATGACACAGATAAACACAAAGGACATCCTAAAATCAGCCGATGTGCCAGACACCCATTGTGCATGCTTCACAGAAGTTCCATGTAGATGATTGCTGCTGGTAAGGAATTAATTATACACACTCAGTGTGGATGTTGACTTTGTTATTCAGTTCAGTGAATTATCTCTTATTTACATCCATCCATCCATGTCTTCTTCCATCCATCCATCCATTCATCCTCTATCAATCTATCCATCCCTTCTTCCAGTCCATCCCTCCCATCTTTGATCGGTCCATCTATCCCCTCTTCCACTAGTCCTTTTATATATTCTATCTTCCATCAGTCCATCCATCCATTCTTCTTCCATCAGTCCATCCCATTATCAGTCCATCCAACACATTCCAGGGAACTTAATTGGCCTTGCTTGTTTCTCTGTCGCAATATGGTTCTACTGTAAGTCCAGCTGTAGTTTGTTGCCTTGTTCTTATCTTACTGCCGGACTTGACTCTTACTGCACTGTCACCGCCGTTTCTCGGAACTGCACTATAAATACATTTGCACTGAGCAGTTGATTGTTTCGCCATCTATTCCCACCACAGGAAGTGACGTGTGTGATTGGTTGGGGGGGGGGGGGGGGAAGAAGGGGGAAATGGGTGGGGAGTCTCTTATCAGGTGCTATTCTGGCATTTTTTACAAACTGATGGTATCGGCATGTCTTTGCTTGAAGTGAACTGGTAATTGGATGCTGAATACAAATGCACTTACCTGCAGACTGCTGTATTACGCAAACTGATATTTGACACATGAGCTGTAGCAGACTATATACTATGAAGACTTCCAGGCAATATCACACTAGACCTAATGTCTGGTGCAGCTTTTTCACATGTATCTATATAGTTAACTGAGATAACCACCTGCGGGAGGTTGAAAATTAAATAAATACCATATAGTTACTTAACAAGACTTATTTAGTAATTAGTCCTGTTTTTTTTTCTTTGGAATAGGATGTTCAGGATGTTTCATCTCACTTGGTTGAAACAAAGTCATCCTCACTTGATGTGTAAAGTCTTGCATAGACATGTAGTGTCACAAGCATCATATCTATCCTTGTATATATGCGCCAGTGTCTGTTCTAGAAAGAACTAGCAACGCGTGAGGGATATTTTCTTTCAACTGTTGCAACAAGTGACACATCATAATGCATTTGTATTATAGGCACTGACATAAGATATGATTCAGAAGATGTAACAAGATTTGCTTTTTAACTCTCCTACTAAGAGATGAATCATAACATGCGACAGGCATTGCAAAAGATATGATTCTGATGATTGGGAAATGATTAGCAGGGGAATGCTGTAACTACATGTACATTTATAACTTTTTTATAAGTGGAAAAAAGCAATCAGGTGCTATTATAAAAATAAAGTACTTTTCATATTTACAAATAATCTGTCTTGGCACTTAATAATAGAACGTTTCACTTTTGTACATGGAAAAAAAATTTTTTTTTTCAGCAGAGCCATATTGCACAAATTATTTCTGTTTGCACGCCGCTTGGTATTCTTTAACCAGTCTGTGAAAATAGTGTAATGTGCTGTTGAAAGTTTTGTGGTGCATTCATCTGCTTTTAGGAGCAGTTGCTTGTTTTAAAAGTCTGAGGAATGAGCCGTGGCATTGTTCCAACATGTGTTACCTTCATCCTTGAACCATTCTTAATCAGCTCTCCAGTGCCAGAAGAAAGTTATAGTTAGTTTACCAGACTTCATTTCTCAGAATGGATCAGTCTGTGTTAAAGTTTAGTCTATCATCCTGCCAGATCTTTGTCAGCCACTGTGTCTTGACTTAGAGAAGTATTTCTGTGACAAACCCAATAATTTTTCTGCATTGTTGGGGTAAAGAATACAGTGAAATAGTTCACCATTGTTTTTTTGAACTTTGTCATAAAATGGCATAACATTCTAGGATCATGGGCCGTCGTATGTGATATCTAAGAATGATGAATTCATTATGGGAATTGAAAGAGACGACTTTTGACAGTGAAAATATGAGGGAAAGAGGTAACAGTTTGGTGTAATCAGTAACTTTGCTGATGTTACAAGAAAAGCACTCAACACTTAAGTCTGTTTTAACAATTTTAACATAAAGGGTTAAAAAAGAAAACTGAGACAAACTTTGCCTATATAACAATCCACATGCAAGAGAAGTCAAAAGCCAAAAATATAATCTTATATTACCAGTGCATGTATATAGAATTTGTCTGAGAATTTTCAAAGATAGATGGCTGGAATGGACTCAGATAAAGGACAATCTCTTTTTTGAAAATGCAGAGTTCAGTGTTTTTCTTGTGACACTATGCAGTGTAAATTTGGTCAGCCTTTAAGAATGGCAAGAGGGTTCAAAGGTTTCGCAGTGTCTATGTTTCATGCAAGTCAGACATAATACTTGTACTGTGAGTGAATTGGTGTTTTATGATATTATTAATTATACAGACATGTCCTTAGTCAAATGACGACACAGCACAACTGTACAGTTGCCATTGGCAGTGGATAGGGTCCTATATGTATATGTATGTCAGCCAAATAGATGACAGATATCAAATGTCCAGGGGGTAAATTGTTGAGTTGAGTAAATGTGATCTTGCTGGCCTTGGGTCACAGAAGTTGGCTTTGAGTGTCAGTACTTTGGCACAGAACAGTCAAACTAAATTACTTTTTCACCAAAGTAAGATGCACGCCTTCTTCGCACTGATACCAATAACTCTGTCCATCAAATGTTGAACATCAACTCATTTCACGTGGTTGTGCAACTCATTATAACTCAGCATCTCTACGACTGTGACATAAAGTCATTTTCAGCATTTTTGAGATATTGAGAAAGAAAGCCTTGTTAGAGCACATGCCATTTGATAAATTATGCCTTTATGATCTACTGAAACAATACACAATTCTACTGGCATATTTCTATTTTAATGACATAATCTGACAGCTCTCAGTCATACTCTGGAATGTGGTGTGACATCAGCTGCATAACTCTGATTTATACCATGTCATGGAGCAGTGATTAATAGTTTTAGCCTGTATATCTGTTTTATGCACAATGATTTCTCATGTATCAGGATTAATACTCATAGTCACACCTACTCTCATTTACCCTGTGTGCTGATCACAAACCTCACCCTATCAAATACCAGCATTTTCTGTTATTCCCATTGTTGCCTTGTTTCTTATTTAACCTTGGTTGAGTGCAGTGAGCTGGTTATGGTAGTATATATATAATATTATTTAGTTACCTGTTGTTATATTCAGGTTGGACTTGTTGTTATATATTATGTCTTTCATTACCTTACCGCGAGCTGTGAATAAATTTTGGCCATTTCATATTGGCCTTTTTGTGCATTTGTTTGTTTTTGATTTTCACTTTTTTTGTCTTTCTTTTTTTGAGGGGGATCACCTAAGTCTTATCATTTCTATAATCATTGTGAATCATTTTGATGCTATATTGTAGTTGTATGATGTTATGTGTCTGTGGCTGATTTTTTATTTCAATTTCATTTTATTTTTCTGTTGTGATCATTTGTGCAATTTGTAAATTACTATTGATGGATATAAATAGACTCGGCTTGTCAAATAGTTGGTGTTAATTGTGCTGATGTAACAGACAGGATTTGAATTCAATTCATAGATTATCATAAGGAACCAACTTGGTTTTTTATGTTTGACTGATAACTGTCAAACTGAATTACGCATGGCTTTCTGGAAAGCAGATTTTTTCTTTTTGTTGATGCTCTTCATTTTGTGATGTTGTACTTGCAATCAGTTTCTTGAATTTATGCAGTAGAGTTGATGGAGATATACCAGTCGTGAAACCATGTAATTGTCAACCGAGGTGCTGAGTCAGATATAAAATGGGTCAAAGAGAAAACAAAGGGAGAAAAATCAGACTAGCAATGTTACATTACCCTTCACATGCAGACATTGTCAGAGGCCATGCCCATCAAACATCTATAGATTCAGTCATAAAAGACACTACAGAAACAGGAGAGGCCAGCCAACCTAAGTACTTGTCATTATGGCATCAGTACAAAATACTGACTATTTCAACTATCTGATTTTTATGATGAAAAGGGCCGCAGTAGTAATGCTGTTGTAAAGTGTGCAGAAATGCTGTTTTTTTTTTCCAACACTTATGAAGATCATGATGGGCACACGGTATAGTCATGTACCGTCCAAAAAAATCGAAGTTTAGTACTGCAATTTCTGTCGTCACACACCATCTCATTATGAACTACGTGAGAATAGGTGTTGTTGAATGGACTCATTCTGTCCATGTGGTCAGGCATTTGACTATGTAGAGGTAAACTGAAATTGATTGTAAAAATAATGCACAGCATATCAGGCTTTTTTTCAGAGAAAGTGGAGGGAAAGTTATCCCTTCTTTCTATCCTGAATTTCTTACATTTCTTAGTCCTCTATACTAAAATATAAACTGTCAAAGTGAAGGTATATTAAGGAAACTGTGAACATGGCGAAAGCCTCATGGCAAACCATATGTTTACAGTTATTGTATCCTTTTTTTTGATAGTTTTCCTTTTACAGTCTCTTGATCATTCGATTTATGTACATCTTTTGATATGCCTCTTTAACTGGTAAACATATTGTAGCCTGCTAGGCAAAGTATTGTGCTGATGGGATTAAATTCCATGTCAAACCCAAACTTCTATCTTTCTTGTTGCTGTCTTAATTATTGTTGCTGCAATTCTATTTACATTACTTGCCCAACAGTGACCCATAGTGTATATTGATGGTACATTCTGCGGTACTGTCTGTGACCCATAGTGTATATTGATGGTACATTCTGCGGTACTGTCTGTGACCCATAGTGTATATTGATGGTACATTCTGCAGTACTGTCTGTCAACGCCATGTAGAAGGGCACCATATAAATTAAAATGATTTTCACAAGTGCAGCACAATAGTAGATGAGTTGAGGTTGAAAATTCACAGATGACACGTGGTCATATGCCATATGTGTGGCCTTTTTGCTGTATGTAGTGTGATTGGTGTATTGCATCACAGAGGTGTCTTACAACAATATTGATGTTTGGGTTGTATTTATTATACACATTTGGGGGGAGGGGGAGGGGACAGGTTGGAATGGTACACATGCCTGGGAACATAATGTTCAGTTTGTGAATGTTGATTCCTGTAAAAATTTTATTGCTGTTTAGAACAAATGAGAGTCAGGGATGTATATTTAGAACAAATGAGAGTTGGGAATACATATTGTACTTGGGTAATTTTTTTCCACTTTCCTTGTTAATTGTTATGCTCATTTGTAAAATTTTTGAAGGCTGGCTTTGTGCTGCCTGTTCCTTCAGTGTGTCACAAATAGAACTGAAACACAAATAATAATTCATATACTTCCAAAGTCTAGTTTTATCAATACCAAAAGACATGGAATATATATGTAAGAAAAAATGTTCATTTTCTCAATTCTGATCACTTGAAAGTGATATCATTTAGGTTTCCGCCCCTCGTATGTTTGAGAGGCATGATATCTATGGGCAGTGAAATGTGTGTAAAGATTTGTCCTTAGTATGGTGATTTGTGTACATGTACTTTTGATCGAGATTGTATCTGTATGGTTGCTGATTTTTTTTTTTTAAACAAAAATATGGGTCAGAGGCAGCAGTTAGACTCTTATCTTCTCAGACGTATCGTAAAACAATGTTTGTGTAATTAGGCAAGATTGCAGGTAAGCATACAAATCAATTTTGGTACACAACTGTTTACTGAGATAGTCCTTTACAGTAAATAAGAAAATATGTGTATTCTGGAGATACATGAATATCTGAATATACAACTCTATGTAGATGTTCAGGTACAGACATATTAATTGTAACATGTATGTACACGACTTCAAGAGAATGGGGTGTCCATTTCTTTCATTAAATTGCTTGAAAATGCTAAATATCAGCTGGATCATGTTATGGACGAGTAGCATTTTTTAAATTTTTTTTTTAATCACTTTTCTCAGATGATGGTAGATGATTAATTCAAATTTGTGCAGTAGTGGCACTAAAAAGTTCAAATCAATGAACAATGTAAACTTTTCAAAATCGAACATCTAGATTTTTTGGAGATTTAGTACTTTTGCTTCATTAGTCACAGTTTCCAACTGAAGATTTCAAAATGGTTTATCAAAAATCTTCAGGACACTACCCAGATATTCAAAGAGGTGGCTAAAAATTACTCTAATGTGCTGTTTATGTCCAGTAAATGTCACCATAGTTTGCTTTTTTGTTCCCTCTTTATTTTGAAAAAGCCTAGAAATGCCAAGGGGTGATAATCTAATCAAACACTTGCTCGTATTACTTGGCATTTGGTTTCTTCTCTAATTACACAACAAAATAACAGACAGGTGCTGGGTTTGTGTTGTCTCTGGGTGTAATTGATGGTCCTAAACTATGAAATAGATATCATTACGAATGTCCTGACACTCCACTGAGAATTTCTATGCTAGAGTAGTAGAATAATAACTTGTTGTTGATTTGAGGTTGTGACCTTTCAGATATGGTTGTGCACTTTGTTTGACCTGGACAGAAAGTGAGGCAGAGTGACAGGGGTTGCTTTATAATTGAAATATCTGACATGTCTCTCTTAATGTAAAATACCCTGCCCATGTTTGGCCAGCCTCCAAGTCTCTCTGATGTCTGTCTATACAAGAAGTGGAAATGTAAATGTACTGTGTGATTTTCTTATATTTCACCAATTTTTATTTTATTGTTTCATTCTCTATGTTTTTTTATAGGCCCTTAATTATATGAAAATGAACTTTGGACAAATAGTTGGAAAACCTGATGCCTAGCCTTCTTGGACAAGGGCAAATATATTTTGGAAGTCCCGTGGGTGCATTGCGCATGACAAAGAATAATAACTGACAGTTAATATTCAAATGAAGAGTAGACGGAGATGCCGCTGTCTGGACCAGATTTCTAAATTCCGAATTTCTACTCACAAAAAAATCCTCTCGCCCAACTGGACATGCACTTAGAACCGAGATAATGCTACTTTCCTAGAACTGAAAGACAACATATATTGTAGTGAAAAAATAATAGGAGTGGGCATGGCAAAGTTGGTCTTGTAGAATAAATTTTATGACAGGGAGTATAATACATGTAATATAAAGAAAAAGGAAAAAGTGACTTAGTATTATAGGGATCTCAGCTTCTTATAAGTATGCCTGTATATGTACTAGGTGGTCAGTTTCCATATCTATTTGGTCTGTATGTATGGACAGATGATCACTTTCCGTATGTGTCTGTTACCATATCATGTACAGTATATCATTAGCTGTTTGTTAGTGTCTGTCTGATGTCTAAGTACCCGATTGTATGTGGATGATCATTCTCACTGTCTATCTGATATCTCATCTGTCTGTATTCTGTATGCGTGTATCTGTATGCATCTGATCTGGTTGGCTACTAGCCATGTCTTCTTCTGCCCCCCCCCCCCACTTCACACCATTGACTCCCCCTCTGTTGTGCTTGTACCCAGTGACACCTTCCTACCCCCCCCCCCCCCCCC
>JBCEWB010051830.1:0-14120 GCA_039654565.1 Peronia peronii | reverse complement strand
TATGTATGTATGTATGTATGTATGTATGTATGTATGTATGTATGTATGTATGTATGTATGTATGTATGTATTATGTAAGTATGTATGTATGTATGTGTCAATATATGTATTATATAATTATGTATTATGTATGTATGCATGCATGTATGTATGTATGTATGTAATGGTATTATGTAATAATTATGTATCTATCTATCTATCTATCTATCTATCTATCTATCTATCTATCTATCTATCTATCTGTCTGTCTGTCTGCTTCTGTGTCTGTCTGGTTGTCGTTTTTTACCTCAGAGTGAAAGACTCCTCCCTACCTTGGTCAACGACAAGCGCAGTCCAGATCCCACTGGCGCATGAAAAGCTTGTGCTGATGATAACAGTTGTGATGCTGACGATGATCTAATGAAGATTAGGATAGTAGGCGCTGGAGACATGTACTTTATGTATTCGGCAACTTCAACGTCAAGAATTAACACTGCCGAATCTGTAAATGAATATAAGATTTCTATTAACTAACATTTCAGTATCAGAAGATCGCTAAGATTTCATTTACAGAACTTTACGTCCGTTTTCTCAAAAAGTTCAATATGCCAGTCTGCTCTACTATGGCCCCTGACCTTAACGTATCACTGAATACCATTATATATATATCAGGGCATTCTCAAACCGTGAATGGGACATAGGGAGACGCAGCAGTTTATGGTCGTGGGTCACTTGTGTTCATACCATCTGAAATTGGTGGGTTGGTGAACATTTGGTTTTGGAACTAAAATCATTTCAGTGCTACATTGATCTTACTAGGACTAATATTTGTACTCGTACCTAATACACGTTATTCATTGCTCCTAAAAATTAGGGTCCTAGATAAGTTTGCACAAATCTATCTAAGCATGAAATGTAGCCTTCCAATTATCAACTTTGTTTCGAATTTTCTGTAGCAATTCTGCCTGGAAATTACATTGTCATTTCTAACAGAAGTCGTTCTCACCAAACGTCATCAAAATGATTTGAATGTTTTACATTATTTTAAGTTATCGCGTCAATAAAATAACATAGCTTCATTTGTTAATATAGCTTTCAGTGGTTACCCTGCACAAACGATGTACACTGGAACTTGAGAAAAGTGAACATGATTGAATTATCTCTGTTTGTTCCACAATCACAGAAATATATATGAGGCCAATATACCCAACATTAGGACTATGGTTTGCTGTAATTCGCATGTGAATATAATTATAGTTACACAATTAATAATCATTCTATATTGTTGTATAATCAAGGGTGATTCTAGATTAAAACACACGTATTTTCACATAGACAATGTGATAGTATACGATGGTATGATCACTGAGATAATACAAGATAAGGAGTTAACTTCAGTGCAACATTACTAATACAAATGATGTGATTCATTTACTGCGTGGGAAATACCCTATAAGACAGTTTGCATGACTTTGGCAGTAATTATCCTGGTATGATACCAACCCACTCGCCCTTTTTCACTAACTTAGAAATCATTGTTCTCATAAGAAAAGACGTCAAGGATCTTCCATATGTGAAGAAACAACAATTGTTTCGCTGTATGACTAGTTGCACTTAATGCACTGACAATATTACAGCGACTAGGCCTTTTCTTGTCCGTGAGCCACACCAATAGAGCGGTTGGCATATCCTTATTTGAAATAGACATGGGGCGATTTATGTAGAATAGAGGCATGAGGATGTCGCTGATAAAGTGTCACTGATAATATTTGATCACCTGGAATAATTGTGCAGTTATATTTCATGGTTTATCTTTTTATCAGTATTTTCATGGGATAAAAACGCACGAAGAATGTTATGAATATAGTGTGAGAGGGAGATAAAGAACTATTAAAGAGACAGAGACGACGTATGTTATTACATTGTTTGCTGTTTAAAAGGAAATTCCAGGGCCAAGTGTGATGAGTGAGTCTTTGATCAGATCGTCATAGGGTTAAGTTTCTTTTACCCAGTCAGGACTCCTCCAAAGATAATTGGTGAAAGCACAAAATGTTAGTTAGGTAAGCCTCAGATTCCGCTCGTGAACAAAGGGCCACAACAGCACTCCTCCAAAGGACACCGTTTTGGGAGATCCTCTTCAACTCGGCCCATATCATTCCAGCTGCCTTCACTTCAGAGTCCGTACTTCTTCCCCAAGTTTGTTTAGTTCTGCCAACTTCTCGTTTTCCTTGTGGATTCCAGTCCAGTGCTTGCCGGGTGATGTTTGATGGTGGTTTGCGCATTGTGTGGCCAATCCACCCCCATTTTCTTTTCTTGATGTCTTCTCTAGTCGGTGCTTGGTTGGTTCTATTCCACAGGTCTTCATTTGAGAAAACTTCTGGCCACCTGATGTTGAGGATATTGCGTAGGCATCTGTTGATGAATGTTTGTAGTTTGTTCTTGTTGGTCTTGGTACAAAATGTAGGAGAGAGGGAAAAGGGACGGCGAGAGGAAGGGTGGACAGGAGACAGCTAAAGGGCCATGTACCCAGCCAGGAGACTAAACAGAGGATAAAGACAACACAGTTGTAGGAGAAAGGAAGAGAAGGAGGGAAGAGGAAGAGACAACTATAGAGTCATTTACCGAGCCAGGAGTCCTCCAGGGAAAGGTTGATGACAGCACAATTGCCTAAGTCTTGGTAGTCAGTGTAGGTGATTTCACTAAACAATAAAAACAGTGTAGAAAATATAGAAAAAAAAGAGTCTAATGCTTTATGGAATACATAATAAACAGGTACCATTTAAGAAAAGAGAAATAGACAGTTTTAACGAAAACATACATGTTTCAGACATGAAACAAAGATGATCTTCAAGATAATAGAACGTTTATGATAAAAATGCTTGTAACAGAACTAAAACTAAAAGCACATAGCTTCCGTCTCCTCATACAATCTGTCCATCTAACTTTTTTGAGGGATTACGACTGAAGAAACAAAACAATGTAATAGAACATTACCGATAGAATTAATTTAACCCGACAAGAAGTTTAAAATTGAGGGAATACTCAATACTGTTCATTTGTACACAATCTCTTTCTCCATAAGCAGATTATGTCAGCAAGCTATATTTTTTAACCTCAAGTTTGTCCTAGATTTTACAAACCTTGGCCATTCGACATTGAAGGATAATATTGCTATAATAAAACTGATGTATTTGTAGACATGTAGTACTATAGCTGTTGGTGTCGTGCCAACATATTGTCAAGGAAAGTTTTAATTTCAACATCACAGGAACAAATATGTGTATTAAGTGCATTGTTTGCAACTGGAGGATTTTGATAAGATGAGAATGACAGGATATTATGCTACAAATTTGCCATAAGAATTTGTTGGATTTTAAATGGCGTTTTTTGTAGCTTGTATAATTGCTTGGAAAAGTACGTTGTTCTAGAAGAAAATGAAGGGGAAAAAATAATAAAGAATGAAGAGAGTGAGATAGAGAATAGAATTTATTTGGAGGGGGGGGATGGGGAGAAAAGGGGGGAGGGGGGGGAACCCACCCGTTTTGACATCTCCGACCGTTCTTGATACAGTGTAATATCTCATCCTCCATCTGATGGCCAAACTGTTTTATTTCGGAAGCTGTCAGCCGCAGAGATCTTCGGAATGTATCCACATCAAGTGCTATAGCAGTATGTGCTACTTTGAGCCAGTCGGAGTCTGTTGTCATGGCACTATAAAGAGTGGAATATTCTAGCTGCAAGTCTGCGAGAAGTAAGGATGTTTCGTCATGTTCTGAAGTGTGGATAAAAGTTGAGAGTTTGGTATTACGTAGAAGTTCGGAAATGCTTTCGACAGGAATATTCTGCTGATTCGATATGGAAATATTAGTAATATTTAGTGTTTGCAAATCATAAAAGCGCGATCCTTGAGAGGCCCTGGACTTCTTGACCAGGTTTGTGTTGCAGAGGGTCAGAGTGAGAGGGCTGGCGTAACTGTTGTCTTGTCTAATATCAGTGTAGAAGCGAGAAGTGGAATCAACATAGTCGTCTACGAGTAAATATGCGCACACACTGAACAGTATACAAGCCGCTAATGACACCATCACCCAGAAGAAACAGTACAGATATGAACGTGAACGCAAGAGCATGGAGGTTCCGTGAAAATCTGCTCCACTCAGCCATCGGATCACGCCTTTCAGAGGCTGGGTCTTGGTGGAGAACGTGGTGACATGCTGGGGAGTACGTGGAACAGATGGGTAGGAACTGCTCACATCACCGGTATAAATTTTGTACTGATTTTCTCGTTTGCGTTTTCTGGATGATTTACTTTTACTTTTCTTGTCTGATCTATGCGAATAGTCGAGCATAGATGAAAAATAACGTTCGCATTTCTCTTGCCAGTGAGCATCTGGACCAGCCATGACTTCTGGTATGAAAGCTACAATTGCTTAAACTCGCCTTCTCTTTAAAACGGTTCACTTCGTTGTCTCCATGCTAATGTAAACACATTTACTCCGGAATCAGTAGGCTGCAAACTGGGATTCCTAAGGTCAATCTGGCCTCACATTGTAATCTATTGATTTATAATATAATTATTTTAGAAATATGAATAAAATAATAATTATAATAATCATCATAATCCTCAAAGTATTTCAGGGAAATCCATTGCCAATTCCGTAACAAAAATTAATGAATATGAAAAATTGCTAGAAACTGAAATGAGAATTTACAAATGGTACTTTTAGAGGAATAGGCAAAGCTTGTTCATGTTTATTTTTTCTCTAAAGGAAGGCAAGAATGTGACATGCTTTACGTATTAAAGTGTATTCTCCTATTAAATCATGCCACCTGACTTGTTGACCCTTTGATTATGTGAGTTAACCCCGATACAGCCACTTGACACTGAGTCATCACTAGGCTTCTCCAAACACGCCCTGCCTTACACGGCAAGACTTCTTTTAATAAGATTATCAGTGAGTGGTAGAAACTTTGCTTCATAATTTCTTTTTAATTGTCTACAAAGAAATCAATTTTTGTTCATTTACTGGACTCCACTAGTGGAACCAATCTAAAATTATCGTATTACAGAAACTTTTTGATTGCATTTCAGAACTATCAAAACTATTCATTTTCGGTAATGAATAAAGGTTCTCGAAGGATGGATGTCTAGAATTTTATACACAGAGGAATTGTGATATAATCCTAAATCTTGCCATGTTAAAATCACATTGTCCATACAACAGAAAACACGCCCAATCACATATAATATCCAAATAACTAATGAATTATTATACAATCCTTGACAAGAGCATGCTGGACCGGCACAGGGTGTGTCCACATTCCAAAGTCTGTCGGAGAAATGATTCAGTTTCACAGATTATTAAGTACTGGCTAGATACAAAGCAAATGCTTTCATTACACTGTACGAAGGGTAAGTGAGCTGTTGGTCTATAGAATAATTCCAGTCCCTCTGGCTATAGATTTACCTCTTCCCCAGCACTTAATCTCTGGTCCTACTACATAATTAGGTAGACATATTGCACAGACACCAGGAGAAAGACAATGTCTGGCCTCATGGGCATTGAGCTTTTATCCAATCCTGGACCTGGATTTATTCCGACGTGTGTGGATTAATGTTCTACCGATAATCTACTTAACTTTGGGTTCACTACTTCTGCGTGATAAGACTGAGTCACAGGACTACACTCACCGATACGCGGTACGCATGGTGGTAAGAACACAGGAATGTCTATGGGGACAATCTGGACCTGTTGTCCATGCACAGAATGAATGGAACTCCACTGATACCTCTTATTTCATCTATGCAAGAGCAAATTTAATACTAAAGACATAATATGAGCTGTTGCTGTTACTTTTTCAGTGTCACTGTTCTTTCGCTTAACAAAACAGCCTAGGGATTACAAATCTGTAAAAACCAAGAGTGTGTTACTCCAGAAATATGACAGTAATACTGACGTTTTAGACTGTTCAGTTCCAGTGATTGATAGGTCTTCTTTTTTCATCTATATTTTCACCAATCCTTCGAGCTATGCCGATGTCGCTGGAGTGCCTGGGAAGCTGAGACCACCAATATCGTCTAAACATGTCTGGCCTCTATATCTCCCTGGGATTCAGCTAATCCAAATCCTTTCATATCTCCCCCCCCCCCTCTCCCGCCACCTCCCATTTAAAATTTCGTCTTCCTCATCGACAGCTGTCCCTTCAATTCCGCAAAAAGAAGACGGGCTTTAGCTGTTTGTTGTCATAAACTCGTCTGAGTTAATTTCTGTTCTGGCTAACTTTCTGCTTATAGTCTTAAATCAAGACCAATTTTTCCCATGGTGTTCTTCCTATTGGTCACAAGTTTTCCTGTTTTGGTCTTTTCTCTTTCTCTAACCTCCTGTCTGTTCTTCTTTTTAATTGTAACTCATCTCCACAAACATTGAAAACGCAACTGAATTGCCATAACGAACAAAAAAAAAAAAAGCAAAAATACATTTAAAGAAAAAACAAAACAGGTGATACATTTTTCTTTGACGGATAAGAGATACTGACACAGGATAAATAAGAGATAAACAGCAGAAATTGCAGACATATTGTCGTTAAACATTTGACAAGAAACAAATATAACTCAAACACGACTCTCTTTATGTAACATTCTGGGAAAGAACAAAGAACCAAATTAGAAATTTGAGGGCTCTAATGTGGAGACTTCTATATTTTAGAAATCTTCATTATGGTCCTGCACCGATCTTGCCAGATTTATACTTATAGCTGGGGCTGCTGATTTTGTGTCAACAGGTCAGCTCCCAGGGCAATTCATGAAGCAGATGGTATTATTTAACGACTTCACAACGATACAACAATAAAGCCCATTCGAGTAAGAAATTAAGTATACTAGTAATACAGGGCCGGATCTACAAGACAAAAAGATGTGGGGACATGTTCAGAGATACTCCTGTGCCAAGGGTGTTGAGTCTAGGTAATTTACTGGTAATTATAATGAGCATTACATTTACCTAAGCTTTGAAAGGATAATATTAGTATTTTGTGTAATGAAACAGAATTATTGAAGAGGAGCATATAAGAGAACAAAACACAATAGGTTGGACAACTAGGTTTACGACCATTAATATCTTTCTGGGGATTCCATTCATCTTAGATGATTTAAATAAATTATATTGTATTATATGCCGGGGATTATGTACATGTAGCCCAGTGGCTGTTTTTCTCGTCAGATTCATGAAAATGACCCACTAACATGTGAGACGGTTCAAAGTGACCGACCAAGTGTCGAGAGGGCATAAAATCCACTCAAGCGAGTCAGTGAAAAGATTCCGATAACAGTGTCGGTCGATCAGCTTAAATGGGACCACATTTGATCCAGCCTTTGATATTTTAACTGCCAAAGTATTTAGGATGAAAGAACTGGTGTGATTTGAAGTCGTTTGCATTTGATCAGCTCTAACACCTGGATGACGAGTCAGTTTGGGCCGCCTAATCGCTTATTGCAAGACAGTGTGATCTTGCCCTTGGTATGAAGCGATTTAATCTTTTCTGAAGTAATGCAAAATGAATTTTATTTATTGTCATAATCTGCCAGAGGGAGAATAAAAAATGCAGAATTACCTGTCTTCTACCTGGTGTTTAAGTTACTAACGTTGCACGAACTATAATGGAGCTGTTAGCTATTAGTGGTAGTTTTGGCCATGGAGAAGCAAATTGAACGAACAATGTGACTCTTGACCTATTGACCCTGATGACCTATAGGTTAACATATCTAGAGCTGAACAGATCGTATCAGTCCCATGCTAATGTTTATTCTAATGTACACATACATATGCGCGCACATGCACGCACGCACATACACACACACACACACACACACACACACGCACAAGAAATTCCTATCGAGCCCAAAATCGGTGCCGAAGTCAGATCAGCCACGTTTAATTAACCAGTCCCCTCATAAGACAAAAATACATAGAGACATACAATCGGAATTAGTGGCAAACGAAATAGCTAAGTTTGGGCCATGTTCTATATCTGTTTAGTAATCTTTGTGTTGTTCTTATTTTCTTTTTCATGCTAGAGCAATGTTATTGCTTCTTATCATTTAATTGTTCGCCGCTTTAGTAAGACCAAAGAAGATAATTATAATGTCCATTGTAGTGAAGAGTGTTGCTCGTGGCACCTGCTCTGGGCAAACCGGCATTTAATGGGGATAAAGAGAGAGAAGGACAAAGAGAATTACTTTTACCATAGACCAGACCTATTGTGTTACAAGTCTTCCACAGAGTCCTTCACAGCCTAATAAGGTTGAAGATGTGGCACCTTGAAATAAGGCGGGAAGAATTGTAAGATTGTAGCGATTGTTAATGAACACACTTGTGGGTCCGAGCATTATTCTAAACTTGCTGACATCGGTGATTTCTTGTCTTCTTATTTTTTTCACGAGATGGGCACGTTATCTAAAGATTATCACAGGAGCCCCTGTCTTGTCCAGAACGATTCATTTTTTGGCCGAGCTCGGTGTATTTCTTCCCCAGTTAGTATTTAAAGTTCTGATAAAGTCGCTGACCTTTTTCTTAGGACTTTTTTGTAGATTTCTGGTCACCATCATATCAGTCGTGATATTCCGATTTTATAACTACCTTCTTGCTACCCTTGATACTGGACATTGGTAATAATCTCTTTAGAGGATTTGATTTATAAACTTCACTTTCGTCCTCTTCACGTATCCTACGATCTCTGCCGATGTCTTAGGGGGCTTGAAGATGAACTACTAGCCTCTTCCAACATTGTTGTCTTCCACTGCTCTTTGAGAATGAGAAAATCCATTCTTGACATTGTCCCTCCATCTTTTTTTTTTTTTTATCTATGGCTATTTCTGACTGTGCCTTGAAATATGGTTTATTTGTACAAGGCCTGGCAATCAGGACAGTTGAACCTGTCAATACACATTTCAATTTGCGTTTCTTCACTCCAGTTGGGACATTTTTGTGAGGTTCTTCGGATTCCCTGATCATTTGTTCGGAGCATGATTTCTTTAGTTCATGCCAAGGATTCTTCTGTAGCATCTCATTTGGTTGCAAGGACCGGTCTTTGTGAATCTCATTAAATGTAAAGGTTTCACAAACGTAGAGGAATAGTGACACAAGAAATGAACGCAAAAGATGCATCATAGGCGGATTTTCTTGTCTTCCCACATAATCTTCAACAAAAATTAATCCTTTAAACTAGCGAGCACTCTCCTCCAAAATTACGTTTTTCGAAGTTATCACCTTTTCTATTAAAAAATTTTGATTCACCTCATGCATGAGCACCTTTTTTTTTTTTTTTATCTTATGTCACGTAATACATATAGTGGCTTCTCTGCCAATAAGGTCAAAGATCAGAATGAGCAAATCAGGGATTAGCTTGGGTGAGACATAAACCGGTATGTTAGGTTTGCTGTTCCTCCCGCTCTGACCGGGAATCGTAACTAGTACAATTAATCCTGTTCTTCACGCTAGCTTAACCTGCAGCCCGTGCTGTTAATGTGGCTTTGTGCCTACATGTACCTTTTTCAAAATTTTCTGATGCTGGAATCTCCGAGCATGTTGATCTCTGATATGATGGGAACAAGTGGCACTATTTCTCTTAAATACAATAATTTTGCAACAAAATTATGTACACTGGAACAATGTTAATCCTATCATTATATTTGGTACGAAGAGTCCTCGGGTGATCCATAATTATGCTTGAGCACAAGTGGCCCTAATTTTAGAGAGAGGGTGCGTCCAAATCGAATTTCTATGTTCAGTAAACTGATGTAGGTATTACATATTTAGAATATATTTGTAAGAGCAGCTACATGATTTCTGGCTGATTAATCTGATCTGCTCAACTTTTTTTTTTCATAACCAGGGTAATAGTACCAATTTCACAACGAGTGGTACATACTCGACTTATAATCAGCGTATGTAAGCCACTTTCACAACGAGTCCTATAGTTTTTTTTGCTAGTTCCCTGGAATTGGGTTGACTCCGTGAATAGTAAACATTCCTGCTGGCATTTATAAAATTTGTTAAAACAAAAAGACCCCACTCAATTGACAATGTTCATGTACGGGAAATGCTGCTGCCCCGAGTTGATATCCTGTTAGTTTAGAGAATCTATTTGTATTCTTTATTCCTTAGTTCATATTCGACTAAGCACAGACCTGGAAATCCCCGGCGGTTTGTACTCCCTGCTAAAAAATGGAACATTCGCTTATGCGTGTAATCGCTCCACCGCGAGATCCAACAACAATTGTCGCCGGTTCCGAACATGCTTTTTTTTTCTTTCTATGCCAATGGCAGTGAACGGTATGGAGTGTTTGTGTCTCCTACTAAAATTATATGGGGTTTTCCAGCCTTTTGCCTGTTCGGAACAAATGTGTGCATGTACAGAAATGTACAACGAATTAAGTTTCGAAAAATACGAAGAAAAAAAAAAACAAAACAAGGAGAGTGTCTTGAGAAAAGACTTTTCTGTTGTAACGTTGTTTCTCATGTGGTCTATCATGTGTAGACATGAGGTGTATGAACAATGATCAGCCGGTGATCGATCAGTATCAGACACGGCCCAGCAGGTCTGACATTTGCCTTCTTCGCAGGCATTTTGGTGTCAGGAAAGTTATATATCCCATCGTGCGTAAATAACGTTCGAACACGGAAATTGGTCTCTGTAACACAAATTGACTGATCCACTGGTGTCCTAGTTTATTCCCTTTCTTTCCCACGTGGCAGGTGCCTTTTTCTTTATTAAAAACACTGACCTAACGACCCGTGCATGACCCCTGCTGAATGTAGCCAATTGGCCCACATATGCAATTGGTCGGATAATTAAAAAATATGCCTTCTCTCATAAGTGATAAATTTGGCATCGGATCAACGTGATTTTGGATTGTAGATGGATGAGAAGGAGGTGGAAAGAAAGCTGGGAAAGGGAGGGGGGAGGAGACGGTAGGATTGGGTGGGAAGAATGCCTTGGTTTAAATAGAAGGGTCAAAAACTGGGCGAAGACATTGAGGTAACAGTTACCTGAACTATCCTCTCGTGCGTAAATCAAAGAATTGCTGATCGACCCACATTTTATGAAACTGATAGAACAAAAAAGCATTTCGCCTTTTCTCAGAACTGACAAGCTCGATATGGCTCCAAGTACATAATACATGGAAATTATCTTGAAGATTCAATGATTTTTTATTTGATATTCAGGTCGTACATTATAAAATCAAATATACATGAAACAAAAGCCATGTAGAGAACAATTAGTGTAAATGCTCAAGATGCTGACCACTAACAATATTCCGATATCAAGCAATCGATCGAAAGAGAGTCTAAAAAATGTTATACAATTAATAGAAAAAAAAGTGTCACGGAAATTGTAGATGGATGGGAGGAAGGGACTGAGGGAGGGCAGGAAAGAAAAAGGTTAGAGGAAGCTAGAGAAAGCCATGTCTTAGACTTGAGAAGATCAACATTTTCAGATTGTATTTTGATAGAAGGTAAAAGGGGAGTGAATGGGAGGATAAAAAATTGAGGTAACTTGACCTAGCGCATACCTACCCGCAGGTGCCGTTGAATGGAACCGATCGGCCCACATATTGACGGATGGGTTGCGTCCCCCAATACGTAGGGGACGGGGGAGTTGGGAAAGGGGGAAAGAAGGGGTTGGGTGGGTAGAGGAAAATTCTTGTCCTAGACTTGAGCGGATTAATAAGTTGAAGGTATATTTGGATAGAGAGATCAAATGACAGGGGGGAAGGGGTAGATAAGGAATTGTCGTAATGAGCCAAGTTTTTTTTTTTGAACCAGCGAAGTTACTCCCTTTTGCCAAGTACAGACAGTAAACAAGCTAACACAAATATTGTAAAAAAAAAAGTGGAAAGAACAAAAACAAAAAACAAAAAAAATTTTGCTCCTCTTCTTAAAATTGGAAACCCTTGGAGCAAAAAAAAAATGATGAAAAATTATCACGATGAGAAAAAAATATTTATGATTGTCAGAATTGTCCATTACTCGTGTTTCAAATAACAGGCCAGAAATAATTTTTTCCTTCTCTCCAATGTTTGTCTTATACCACATGTACTTGGCAAAGGTCAGTAACTTGGCTGAGGGTCAGAATGGTCAATTACAATACCCACTAGCAATTGCTGATGAATGGAACCTTAATAATGAGCCATCTCCAAAAAAAATTTTTTTAATTAAAAAATCGAGAAAGACCTTCTCTCAAAAGTGAAAATCATTGCAGAGAATCAAAGTAATTTTGGAATGTGGATGGATGGGAGGTAGGTGCGCACAGAGAGAGAGAGAGAGCAAACGATAAAGAAGGGATGAATGGAGGGCGGGAAAAGAAGAGGGGTGGATGGGGATGGGAGAACGACAGCTTTGTCTTAGACACATTGACAGTGTCATTATGTTTAAGTTATAATTGAATAAAGAGGTCAAAGTTGAGCAGAGATAGGCAAAAAAGGAAGGGGCGGGGGGGGGGGGTGAGGGTGGAGGGCAAGGGATAAGGAATTGCGGCGGCTAGAAGAAGTTGATTGTCATTACAGTTTAATTATTCACAATGCATTAAAATCAAGAGGAAAAACTCAAGGATGCTGTTTGGGTATGGCTCCTTAAGAAGAGAAAATGCCGATCAGTAAACTGCTAGACATGCAATGTCAGCACTAACACAGCCTGGTACAAACAGAGACCTCAGTGATGGCAGAAGACGTGACAGATAGATACACAAACGAATTTTAACACTTTGCCCTCAAAGAGCTAACCCAACTTAACCGAATATCATGATCATTACGTGAGAGGTGATTTAGCTCTTACTACTTTTTTTTTATATATTTTTTACAAATCCAAATGATTACCTAATAGTTTCCAATATCTCCGGTAAAATGACAAGGGATTGTGCACGGAAAGCTACATAATTGCTGTGTCACATAAGGTGACCTTTTCACTCATTACAAGTAAAGAATTAGAGAAATGCACGGTTGAAGGAAGGCTGTTAACATGTGAAGGAAACGTGTTGAGGTTGGATTGAGGGGAGATGACAGAGCACCCAGTTGCTATTATAATATTTTATGACTATTCTCAGCCGTTGTATAAATTTAGGTTATAGGCACCTGTTACATTAATGCAGTGATGGTTCTTGTTTTTGCAGCAGGGGTAAACGCAATTCTAACGTGATTTGACAAAACGCCTTTTTCTAAAAAATGCTGTTCCGAGAAAATCGCGATTTAGTTTTCCGATCTCCCAATTTAAAGATAATGAACAAAATGCAGTTTTTGATGGTTGATGTGTCACATTATGATGTCTTTTAACTTTGTGTAAAGTTTTTTTTTAAATTGGCGCAGAAATAAATGAACTGTAATGAAAAAGGCGTTTTGTCGAATAACTACTCAAACGTAAAACGCCTTTTTCCAGAAAAAAAGGCGCTATGTTGCGTTGATGAAGAGATAGGCGTTCTTGCGACCAGGTTTACTCGGCCAAAACGCCTTTTTCTTACAGAACCGACATAAATAACTGTTTCTTTTTTCATGAGTAAATCTACATTTTTTTTGTTTGTTTGTATGTTCGCGACGGGTCAAGTTTAATAGGATGAATGATGGTCAGTTTGAGTTGCTATAGGTCTGGTTCCAGTATTTTTTTTTTTTTTTAAATAGCATTACGTCGTCCCTGCCCCATCTTTCCTATACAATGGCTAGGAAAATTGCAATTTCGAGTACATGTCTTGTATTGGGTGCTTCATTTTCTGAGTCCAGAGCTCACTTTCCTTTCTAGCTGGTGTGGAAGCTGACATTGCAATGGAGTGATAAGTAACAGTGAGATTTTAGGCAGAAATGGTTGGGCGAACGTGTTTAAATACGATGGAAAGAAAATAATTATATTGTTTCTGATTATTTCAAGTTGGGAATGGTGAACACCTGCAGGCAAATCTGAAACTATGTTGTATGCTGTGTTGTTTATCATTCTATCCCTTCAATGGAATGAGTGTTCTGGTGGAGAAGATAACTGACAGATCGGGCTGTGAGATGGTCAAACAGTGAATGGTGTGATGTATAGGATGAATGCTGAACAATTCCGAGTTATCAAATCGTGTCCCAGCAGGAGCAGTAGAAGCAGAAGTTGATATAGAAG
>JBCEWB010051820.1:0-11281 GCA_039654565.1 Peronia peronii | reverse complement strand
TTCCCTCTCCCCTCCCCCTCCCCCCCCCCCCCCCCCCCCCCCGTAACACACACACAACACAACAAAACAAAAGCGTTGAATATCTGGTACTCTATCCTGAGACCAAGATAAGATAGATAGCATATTACAAGATAATTTTATTAATTTGTCCTCAACCAGTCTGAGTCAAACTATAATTCGTTCTTTTCCTTAACAGCAGCGGGTTGTCAAAATATCAGCCACAGAACCTGAAAAATATTTACATACAATGGTTTTTTTGGGCCTGATAAATCATTGCACGTTGGCAGATCTGATATTGAAATATGTCGATAACAATCACTTAAGCGTGCAAGTAAAATGCAACGCAAATAATCTGCCAGTGAAGATGTAGAAAATGTAGTGTTCCCCTTAATGGCTTTATAGCCAGCTCTGAGTTCAATGGTACAACTTTTATGGATGTTTTACATAATGTAAATACATCTGTGCATATTTTGTGAGAATGTCAATATGCGGTTTAATTTAAGTTCGAAATAAAATTGCAGATTATTATAACTGCCTGCACATTTGAATAGTATCAGTGAATAGGAAAAATTATGTGTGTGTTAATTAGTTGAAAAAACCACGGCATATGAACCAACACCTTTTCTCCGGTCGTCTTAATGTGACGAGTCCCTCGTATGTAAAACGTGTTCACCTTTGCATTGCCAGTGAGATGTAAACAAGTTCACCCTCTTTCTTTTTTTTTTTTTTTTTAATTTGTTCCCAACAACTGTAAGTTTAAATAAATCCGCTCGCCCCCTCTGTCAGTGGTAGCAACAGCTCAGTGGTTTCTGTGGTGATCTTTTGATCTGTTATGCGCGGTTTCGAATCGCGCTGGGAGTAGGGGATTACTTTTTTAAAAAATATTTTGCAGTCGTTACAGTAGATATATAAGAAAGTTTAGATCCCAAAGGATGGGGGGTGGAGATAGCCCAGTAGGTTAGGGCGCCCGCCAAGCCGCAGACAGGCCGGGATCAAAAAAAAAAAAAGGGGGGATGAGAGAGGGAAGAGGAACGAGGGAAAAAAGAGAGAGGACAAGAACGAGAAAGAGAGGCAAGAGGAATGAGAGAAAAAAGACACATTTTTCTTCACGCCATGCTCGTACGCTTCAAGCAAAGAGCACATCAGTTATTTTTCTGTCTCTGCACTGTGCTTATTCAACACCTTTTGTTTTTTGCAAAGGGAAGTAACAGAGCAGGTCAAAAACAGTCTCCATTGATAAGCTGATGACGTATGTTCTATACAAAAACTGCCTTCTTTTATTTTCTTTTTATTCCCACAAGGATAGGACAACTTGAACAGCCGTCTCCTTATTTCGTATCATGTGCTGCTTGTCGGGAGCGCGAGGGCTATCAGGCAGTGGTTTTTCTTGGTGATCGCTTCAAGTGCTCAGTAAAAGGTATATCTTCTGTCTTCAAAATACAATCAATACATGTCTTCATAACGTTGACAACGAAGGCTTTGCCATACTGAAGAGCTCTTCTGAAGCCACCCTAATCACTTCCAATATAAACGAGATGGATAGAGATACTCCTATTCACTACTTTCCCAATACCTGTAGACCGAAAAACAAACTTTGAAAACATGACGGTCCGCAAGAAGTGAAAGAAAAGAAACAAAAATGATTTATAACAGTTGACAAAATCAGTTGTGACATGTTCAGGTGACCAGGCAAGGGAGCATAGGGACTCCATTTAGTCGAGGCCTTGAGAATGTCAAACGTAGGCGAAGCATAGATCGAGTAAAAAACGAGCGCCACCAGTATTCACGATTCAGAGACAAAGTGTCGTTATCATGCTCACAATTGACGTCATTAATATGCAGCAACATCAACGACTACCACGCCGACTACAAACAACGATAGCGACAACAACAACAGCATCAGTAGAAAAAAAAATCTGAAGAGAGGAATGAAAACGAAAGAATTTGGTTTGACGATTGCATGATATCTTTCGTGAAGCAAGACAACGTTTTTGATGTGCTGCTGATGGTGGTTATTTGAAATCATGTACTTGGAACTGTGTTAGAACAGTGGCTAGAACGTAGGGTAATTTTCAGGGATCGAAATAAAAGCAACTGGTGGAAAAAAATGGGCGGATAAAAAATTATTCCCCTCATTTAAATTGTGATAGCTTCCTAGCTGTTGAGGACGTCAAGCAGTTTCCAAACCATTTTCATTTAGGGATCCAATTGTTATTACTTTGGCGTTCCATACTGTTTCCATGGCAACCACTGCGACAGGCTCATGTACAAAATTTCGTCGCTTGACCAAGTGAATTAATCGGATGTAAGATTTTTTTTATGTTTAGAGTTATTGGCACTAAAGGGAGGGAAACAAGTATACTTTACTACAGTGAGAGATTTTGTATTTTAACCATGACTCTTCGATACCAAGATATTAACGTTCTGAGTTCACCGCTGTGGCTCCAGCGTCACGTAAATGCGAGTTTCCAGTGAAAATCCTATGACAACAAATCCATGATGTCTGGACACTCGACATTTGGATCAGATCAACTTTGGAGTCTGTCAATACAGAAGTACTCACGGACCAGTTCACTAACCTTAACGCCTGACATTCTACCTGCACAGCACACAATTTACGTTAATATCATCAGACAGAGCTGTAGATTAAGACATAGTAGCTGTGCCTTCACAAAAAAAGATATTGCCCCCGACGCATCACCACAATATGTTGGTCGATGAAATGATAGATCAGGACAAAGATCCATCGTAAACTCAAATAGCAGAGAGCGGACGGGAGCGGCCTTAGTCACGATTCAAGCTGAGATCAAAACCCTTCAGAGATGGTGACAGTTGTCGAACGAAGAGCGTTCACTGTGTGCCTGGACGACCCACGGCTTCATGAGAGCAGCGAGTGAAATACAGGGAAGGATCTTCTCGAAATTGATCAAATAAATATATGCAGAGTTATGTGCACAGATCTAAAGCTTTGAGGCCAATTGTTTCAGGGAGATGGAAATTACAATTGTTTTATGCAAAGACAAACTAGTAGCTATAGGCCTGTGCATAACTAGAGATTTTCATAGCAATAATTAATGATTATTCTACTCCATGGACGCCATTATTGGTCATATATTTGGTTGTTCGTTTTTTTTTAATCCGGTGGTATATGTGACATCTAAAGTTTGTGATTTTAGTCTATTTTAACCCGATTAAAATACCAAAGCTCACCAGTTATCTGACTCAACTGATGCTCTGACGATGTGTCGAAATACACCATCCTGGAGGTCAGAGAGACCCAGAAAAATGTAATGTCTGGGAAATCCATACTCTCCAGACCTTTGACATATCAGGTTAATGCTACAAGTAAAATGTCATTCACAAATAGCGAAAATATTTTCTGACGAGAATTTGCCAAAGTTACAAACAAAGCCACTCGGAAATTAGATTCAACTGCCAGGATAAGTTAAGAGAATAAAAATATGCAGTAAAATACACAGTTCCTGATGTATTATCAAGATAAGGCAAGCTAACATTCTTTCTCCGTGATGTCATCCTATATACATCATTCTCAAGACAGACTTCTTGTAAAGATCGTCTTATAGGAAACTCAACTATTTACAGGATTTCTCTGAGCTGTATCCCCTGGACATGTCAACACAGTGATTGAATACTTATGGTTAACCCTTGCAAAATAATCACGGATGCAAAATGTTCCATATAAATTCTGAGTAAACGTTTTATCATCAAGGCTCCATGATAGTGACAAAAGTTAGAGTTTTTATATCAAAATACAACTAATGTCACATGGCAGTGCTGAGAATGAGGGCTATCAGATAATGTCATTAATAAAGAAATGAGACAGTCGAGTCCAGTATCTATTCCATAGACTCATAGTGGCATTACCCATTCAAATGATTTATTATGCTACAGCATGTTTTTCTCAAAATCTCAAACGTACTAAGAGTGAGCTATATTAAGTTATTAATCATGTGGAACTGATGTTATGTAGATCAGAGACAGGTGAAGTTTGTTTTTTATAATTAATTTGTATTAGTTTTGTTTTATTAGTTAAATAATACAAAATGTAATACATGTCGTCTGTACAGGAATTCTCGTCTGCAAACTAAACTAAGTTCCTTCCAGCATAGTTCTGAGTCATTCTCAGTTCACAAAGTGTAGTCCATGGTGATGGTGGGAATCATTAATCAGAAGAACAAAAAAGAGCTGATATCAGTATTCAACTCCACCTTCTTGCCATCTTAAAGTAAAGTATCTTTGATGTGAAAATCACTCTTAGTAGAAGGTAACATTTTTGCCCTTTATTTTTCGATCTTAGAGGCAAATGGTAAACAATTGTGACGTCTCCGAAATCTAAAGTCGAACAACATGTGTGTCTAGTGAAATTGAAACGTTGTAACTTTTCATTGTGTCTGGACCAGTCTGGCACACCATACACTGTTTGGTCCACACAAAAAAAAAAAACGCATTGCTGTCAAGGCAATGAACCAATAACCTCGGCCAGTCTGAAACCTTCCTTTCAGGTCTCTCAGACGAAATAGGTTTCCATGATAGAGAAGCCCTAAGGTAGTTTGACAAAACATCTATTTCCTTATATCTTTATTCCCCCACTTGTTCAAACAAGATAAGATAAGATGAGATAAGATACTTTTATTTGTTCGTATATGTAAATGTCACACAAGCACCTCTTTGCTCAGTGTATGGAAAGTTAAGATCTCAAAACTAAATCGCCAAATTCTTGAGAATATTCTACAGAAAGAGAAGTTTTGTTAATGTAAACTAGAAATGTTGTTTATCCGCCTCCATCCAATTTTGTAAGAGAGAGAAATGAACTGAGGTAAGGGATATTTCAAGTTTGTAGAAAATGAACTGCGACAAACCCAAGCAAGCTTTCAGTATTACAGCGATCTTTCAAAGTAATCCAATGGTTTTATCAATTGAATGTCATTGTGCGCCAGTTCTGTATATTGAAACGTCTGAGCGAACTCTTGAGATACTTAACATGCAATTATGCGAGGAGCAGATCGAATGACACATACAAATGTTACTATAATTCACTTCGTGTTATTATGCACAGTGAGAAAGCGATACTGTTTGATCGCATTTTTGTAACTGCTTACAGTCGTTTTCACATCCAAACTGACTAACAATTTCAGCAAATTCTTTAGCACCCACATTTTGCTCAGTCGTCACAACTCAAAATTAATTGTGCTTCATTGCATCCGAAACTGGTCTGATGCATGTGAGCTTGAAAACATCTGCTTCGAAAAAAAATGTTAACTTAGGACCTAACTGTTGTTTAGGTCTGCTCACAGCTGACAACGCAGAGATCAATGGGAGTTTTTCCTGGCACATCACATCTATACTAACAATCGAGTGGTCTGATAATCAATAAACTCCAACTGTAGCAACTGGGCTGACGTAACTTTCTACGTGACCTCTCATCAATCTAGGAGTGCAATTAGATAAAAATGTGAAATCATTGTTTATAACCAGTTCTGAGTGGGAAAGAAAGAACAAAAATATGTTTGTTTTATTTTATCTAATTTTATTTTTAAATCCAATAATCAGTTTAGTCTAAGTTGTCACCGCTAATGGGATGTCGAGCTGGAGACAATCATTAACAATCATATATCATAGTTATCGACCTCACCATCAATCAGAGCAAGAGTAAAAAGAATATCAACAAGTACTAGCTGGAACGTTTCCAAAACTATCATTCCCTCATTAATGCGCACACATTCTCTAAGCCGTTCTTTCACTTTTCCGAGATCCTGTTTTTCCCCCGTATCGTCTAAGGCATAGTATGAATAAGACATCTAAACATCCGAATAAACATCCAAACAATCAGGGCAAATCTCCGACACAAAACGCTCACATGCAAACTCAGACACTAAGACCACTCCACATGTCCTTGATGAGTCTCAGTAAAGTCTTCACTGGAATGTTAGGCCGTCCATTCTATCGTCTGGTGATAGAGGTCTGATCAACATTTTTTTCTCTGGTCCCACCTCCATCTCCACACATGAGATAACCACTCTCAGGGAGGATAACCCACCGTCTCCCATCTCCACAAATTTGTGATGAAAGTTCAAGGCAGGTACTGAAAATACGAATGTCACGCGCGACTCGACTATTGAAAAAAAAAAAAGTTCAAGGAAAGTTTTTATATGTCAGCTAGGTGAGGTTGTAGAAGACCTTTTATTATTCCAGTTATGTCACAATGAAGAGCGTCTTTTTATCCCTGCTATGTCACAGTGAATGAGGGCCTTTTTATCCCATGTGACGGACAGGTCCAAGTCATGGAGGGTCCTAAATCCCCCGTAGTTGACGGCACGAGAAAAGTAGGTGATGAGAGACCAAAGCGACAGTCTTAGTTGTAAAACCAGCCCAAGAGACTGAGAATGGCGGGAGATCTTGTTCAACGGACTCAGAAGTGGCACGAGCGCAGACATTGATGACGCCGTCCTACAAGACCATTGACAGACTTCAGTGTTGACACTTGCACTACTGTATTTCAAAAACCGTTGACCCACTTTAACACTAAAAGTGCCAATCGAAAAATGAATGGTGTGGCATGGTTTCATTGATAACCAGTTATGTTCAGGCGTATGTAATGCCAAATTAGGCATTCAATGATTAAGTTGATCAAGAAATTTGCTGCATGCATGCTAGCGTGAAAGGAGGTCCATCGCAAAGTATGATGACCAGGTCTTTGGTCAAGTGGGTCTCTTCAAACTTCTTTTCGTTTTCTTTTTCATGACCTGAACAATTCTAAAACGCGTCCACGTCTTTATAATTACATTTATTCCTGTTCAAGAAATGATCTTTATGCCTAGAGCCACAAATGTAGGGCCACTAAGTCTACATTGTTACTGTATTGTATATTTCTGTCTTTTGGGCTTTGGTTTTCAGAAATGCAGAATAAAGTGAAGGAGACTTCGACAGGATCGGCTCACTGACACTTTGAGTAAAGCATTTGCAAAAAAATAAAAGAAAAAGAAAAAAACCCTGTTAATCAGACTTTTTGTTGTTGTTGTTGACTATTTTGAGATACATACTCAGTGTCTTTGCTTTCACTCACTCAGATCCACCCAATCCAAAGCGGTTCCTTGACATATAAAGTACATATTGATCGTGTACAATTTCACTCAATTCTCAGAAAGAAAGAGACCTGCCCATTTCTTAATCTTATTCTCCCATCTTTTTTTTTCGCTGCCTTTCTATCCTCAGTCCTCCCGGTATGCTGTCTCCCAGTGACAGACTTTGCAAGGTCCTTCGATATAGTAACATCGGCATACCATTTGCTTGATGAATGTCCGGTGCGAATACATAGGCCTCATAGCAGCTCAGCAATTTTTTGTTCTAATCCCTAAAGCCGAAATCAAACTGTATTCAACCTTTTGAACACAAACCAATAAGAAGGGGATGTTACTAGTGTTATTTCTCCCCTGACTTCCATATCTCATCAATCGTGTTCAGAATGTTTGTTGGTATGTTCCCACCTAATGCTAATTTCACTCGAATTCACCAAGAATCTTTTGGTCATTCTATTTCTGTTCTGTTTTATGAGGCCTTTCAGCGCCAGTAAGGAGCTATCTCGGCCAAGCCGCGGTGAGGTATTGTCATCGCGTGATTGCAGTTATACTCACTTCCACATGTCCTAAGGATCAACATGAAATGGCCAGAAAGGTAAAAGGTGCTCATAGCCTTTGTCATATTAGATTTAGATGCTGTCGTCTTTCCACTGGATAAGAACGATTTGACTGAACAAAAATCCCAGTTAGATCCACTGGATCTTTTAGAGATTAGCCTCATGGCCAGGAAGTGTTTGTTTTTTTTTCTGCAAGGCCAGATGAAAAAAATAAAATGATGATATTCATTGTGATGTAGTATATATTTATATGTGAAACTGTATTTATTAAGATTTACAAGAAAAAGTTCACATATATATGGTCACTTTGGAACCAGATAGCAAAATGTGCTCCAGGGGTCAGGAGAGCATGCAGGCATAGGTGTGTGAGGGATCTCTTTACTGCCTGATTCGTAAATCACAGGCAAGCGTTAGCTGATGAGTGAAATTTATGTCCGTATATCTATGTATAAACACTGAATCTCATGAGTAAACCATATCTATGTCTTGACATTTGAATGTAATATAAAACGTTTAGTTATGTAGAGGTGAGGCCACTGCTGACGTCCATACACACTTATCACGCATACTCCTTATTTGCTGTGTGTAGATTTTTAAATTCAGGTACTACTAATGGCGGTAGGTCTACTTCAAGTTGCTTTTTGAACAGTTCAGACTTGACTCTTTATTTAATTTTAGCTAAAACGCTTGATAACGTACAGTTAGACTAGGTTTGGATGTGTTTTTAACCTATGTATTTACAGGCACATGTATACCTATAAACTCCCATATCATAAAATCCTCACAGATTCAGTTAATCTTTCAGTGTGCTCGGTAAATCCTGTACATGTTCACTTGGAATACGTTTTATGACAAGCGGAGGTATGTCTTTGACTTCTGATAACATAGGTCAAACAAAATGCTGGCATTGACGACACTGACAGTGAGGTGGCATAAACGAGTTTAGAAAACTATAACAACAAATAAACACCGCATAAAGAAATAATATCTGTCCTGTAACCTTACAACGGACGGGCTCCTGCAGGTCAAACATTGAACCACCAAATGATGTAATCTGTGAAATTCAATTGCTACATGTTCTACTCAAGTGGGAGTGAGGTCATAGTGACTTTTTTTTAATCCGACCTGCAGTAACGGACCATATAAATATATATAACACTGGACGTCCAAATACTCAGTCCTGGTGTTTTCGTTCAAATGGACAAGACAAATACATTTTCTGAGGGAAAACCCCAGCCCACACTGTTAACACTACAAACACACAGCGACAATTTAACCCTCTGATCCTCAAACACAGGGATCGGTCATATCCATCAGTCCTGAAAAACTGCAGTATCGCGCTTTGTAGAATGTTTGTCTCGGGCTTTTCTCCCTTCTTTGTCTTTGTTACCTCACTCTGTCAGACAAGCCACTCCTCAGTCTGGGAAAGACTTTATTGCTCAGTCTGTCTCCAACCTAGGCGCTCAGATGACAAAATTTCCCATCTATTGAGATCTAGAAGTTAACTGTTGAAAATGTTTGCCTAAATTTGTGAAATGGACTTTTTAGCTAGAGATAAATTTTGCAGATCACTCTTTATAAGACAGTATACAACACTTTTAACATGACGTTAAATCCTAAGTATAGTGAGCCAAAATTTGGTGAAGTTGACCATTTGACACCTAGAAGCTTAAGACACACAAGCACTCAAGGCCCTCTTTCCCTTTTTCTTTCCCTTCAGATGACTGCTTGAATGCGGTGACATTCACTGACGATGTCCACAATTAAGAAGACTCTGGTGATCGTCTTCTGCTGCCTTACGTGATTCAGCCAAGCTGATGCCTGTCCACCTTTGATGCTGCAAGCGTCACGAATCCAGCATTGCTGGTGTCTTTGGCAATCAAGTCCTTGTATGAACACTTCAATAGATCTGCTCGTTAGTATGCTCATCGGACTTCGTTTTAAGTTTTTCGATTATTTGAACTGTTAACATTTACATGAGCAAAGGCTAGTTAGGCCAGGAACAGACTCTGGTCGGACAGGGCATTTGTCCCAGAGAGGAGCGTCAGAGAAATAGCATTTAAATTGAATTTGATGTCAATGTTTTAACAAAAGGTTTATTAATGCCACAGCAAAGAGAAATGGGTGTATTTTACTCCTGGTGACAAGTAATTATAGCCATGAATCCTTCCGTGTCAGGATATTCACTTTAAACTTAACTTCTAAGACCCTCATGGTCTGTAAGATCTGATTTCTCACGAAGTGTCACTGGACATATGACTTATTGCACCTGCATGTCGACCTAATTATTAAGTCTGCCAATTCATGCACTCAACTTTCCAGGGATCTGTTTCAGGGTGACAGCTGTTAACATTTAAGTTTAAAACAGTAGGGTTGGGCATGTGTCTCTTTTATTTTCATTAAAAAATACAAGTTTCCGACTGTAATATACTCCTACTAATAACAGCATTTACAATACAAAAAGATTATCAACATAAATTACATTGTTGACGCGGAATATTACTGGATGAAAACTTGCTAAACAGCCATGGTGATTTAGGAATGGTACTTTCTGATAATCAAGGCCGTTTTAAAAGGTTATATAAAGCTGAAGGAAACGAAACAGTCGACCAACTCGTTTGTATAATCCTTTAATTGACAATATCTGTTTTTAGAGCTGGCGAAATTTGGCATAACTCTATAGGGGGCAAAACGTTGGTGGCAAAAGTACAATTGCTGACATTAAACAGGATATCTTTTGTTCTCTATTGTTCTTTTCGCCAACTTTTTTCTGTCTGGGTATTCTGGTCGGGATAAGGTTGTTACTAACTACATAGTCCATTCTAACTGTCTGCCTCACTCAGTCTGACATCAGGATCAACTTTCCCTCGTTCCGTTTTCGTTTAAAGTAGTGCGTGCGTGTGTCTGTCTATGTGTCTGTGTGCTTTAAATTCCAGTTTATATGACAACTTGAAATGCAGACAATGCCCTGTTAGCTAGTGATCATTTTCAAATTTGGAGACAGGTCAAAGTTTTTGTTTCATTTCCTTTGTTTTGCTATCGATGAACCTCAACTTTGGACATAGTTTATTTGTATTTGATACTTTTCTTAGCAGGAAATGAAGGGCTTGGCCAGAGATGCCTGGTCTTAAGAATGTGACACGGGGCATAACCATCACCACCACAACCAACAACAACAAAAAATCGACTGAACATCATAAGATGTACTCCACATCATTTTATATGAACATTTAAAGTCCTAAAATAAGTTAGTGTTTATTGCATTTAGTAAATGAAATAAAAAAAAAAAAAAGAAACTGTGGTTGTGCGCCAACAGGGAGAAAATAATTGGGTGCCGTAATGTAAGGACGACTTCATATGACCTGTTCCTACCAATGGGAGATCGTTTAGACCAGACGTATTATGTCCCTTTGCCAGACAGAAGAGGTGCTGAACAAGGAGTGTCAAGAATGAAGCAAATACCTTTATGCTCGTTTGCTTGAAACTCACATCGTGAGAAATTAGGAAAATGTCATGGCAATGCTTCTTCCTTATTGTAATCATTTTATCAATTTTTTGACTATCTGTCTTTCGACTGACAAGAAATAAAACGATTTTTTTCTTGCATTGTTTGTAGACACCTCTTAT
>JBCEWB010051809.1:0-14120 GCA_039654565.1 Peronia peronii | reverse complement strand
CCCCCCCCCCCCCCCCCCCCCCCCCCCCCCCCCCCCCCCCCCCCCCCCCCCCCCCCCCCCCCCCCCCCACACCACACCTTTATAGCTCAGCAAGTCAGTCTCATGTGTCCTGGGTCTTTTAGAATTCAGTCAAATAAATCAATGATGATTATCTATTTTACTCTCTCTCTCTCTGTCTCCCCCCCTCTCTCTCTTTTGACCACTTTGAGATTTAGTAATATAATATGTGATATTAATAATGTACTTCCCATGGCTGATGTGATTGCCCCTTTGATAAGGTGCCTTTTTAAAAACAAATCAATTATAACATGACGGTGAACTGTGGCCTTCATGCAGCTAAATTCCTACCCACTCTAGTGAGTTATACCTTTGAAAAGCAACATTCAAATGGACAAAATCAGTAGACAGTTTAGCTTTTCCATGAGTTGTGAGAAAACATTACAACGAAAAAGATTAATCCTAGCTATATTCCACTCTTGTAAGCGAGATAAAAGGTGTCTTTCCACTGCTTCATGATAGTACAGACACCTGGCAGTTGAGATAGGAAAGGTTAAGTTGATCAAGTGATCGAAGAGATGTTGATGTTCGTTCACAGAATAGTTAGGCAAAAGCACAGAGAAAATCTTTCCTGAATTGAACTGTTCGTGTTGTCAAATCCACTGCCTGTGCTGTTCAGACTTTACACGACATTTGGACGTGCCGCCTCACACAACAGACAAAACTGCCTAATTCACTAGGATATTATATCTAAACGATCGCTGAAATCTAGCTATGCAACCATTGCTTGAGTTTATACAGTGTATACTGATTCCCTTGAGACAACATTGCCTTACATTCCTCCGTCAATTACATGTACAGCTTGCATGTCTGAAGAGCAATAGCTAGTTCAGCCCGAAATTGGGCCGTGAGATATTGTGCACAGCCAAAATATCACTAGTATAAAATAAAACAGAAAATGAATTAAGGTGACTGTTTAATTATACTGTAGTCTGTCAGAAAACTAAGAGTGAAATGCATGCTAGGAAATAATACATGTATAGATATATACCTTACAAATTGTTACTCAGCATTAAAGAGAAGGAAAAGAACTCTCAGATAATTCAAAGTAAAACTGAATTGATTGTATCTTCGGGCAAATCAACAGTCTTTGTTTGAATTTCAGTTTTTCGCAGTAGCTTTAAAAAAACATTATATTTTTTTCTATCTTTAAGTTGGTGTTGGTTCTTACAGAGTCCCCCAGTTCTTTCCTCAGATCTGAGAGTTTTCATATTCGTTATAAACGATGACCTAAAACCTCTCAGACTGGCCAGGCATAGAGTTGTAGCTTTATATGAAGTTACATTTAATGTGAAAATTGTGTGCTAGTCAATAGAACCCATCTGTTATAGACTCCCTCAACAGCTGTTTAAGAACACAAAGCATTTTAATGCTGTTTTCTTCCCTAAGAAATCGTGGATAGAAAGACATTATTTGTTGTGTTATTACTCATACAGGTTATGCACAATCACAACGGTGGTGCAAAAATTGCATTTGTTCATAAAAAAGGTTACAACTGCAGTATTTTGACAGAGACATGACTCCATTGTGTTTCTGAATTGTGTTTCATATCTATTCCCCCTACATTCACATATTGACCCCTTGTCATATCAACGTATCCGCTAAATCCAACGTCATATTATAACTTGTTTATTCCAAATGGAGGCCAGTCTCATGGTCTTTATCCTGTGATACACGAGTAGCTTGTAAACTAAACTATTAGTTATTATTTTTTACGCGGAATATCATTATTGCTGATTGATTATTGATTTGCATTACAAGTTTATATTTTAAAATTATTTTCATATATAGATCATATTCTTAGCTTCTGGTCTTTTGAAACCATTCTTAAACAAGAGTGTGTCAAATCTGTCAGTCTGGGCCAGAGAAAGTTAATTGAAATCTAATATTATCCTATGATCGCATTCACCTATCATTTGCAAACTCCAGACTGTCTCACCTCTTTATCTTCTCCTTACTAGTCTGTTTACAAGTCACTGTTTACTGGCCTTTCAGAACTCTCTCCATGTCTTTTCTAAGCTAAATATCGGGCCACGTCTACAATTCTGTTGTCTCCCTCATGCTCGTAGTCTGCTATGTCTAGATCTGATGGATTCATGTCTATACGTATATGCTATGAGTATATTGAGATAATGTTACTTTGAGATGATGTCCATACTTTGTCTCATGAGTACTTCACATTCTCATGCCCACAGATTGTATTAAATATCCCCATCTTATTCTATATGTCAAGCCATTTCAACACCTGAGATCAGCATGTCATGTCATATTCATAGATTTTTTAAATATTGTTTTCTTATTTATTTTTAAAATCGTTTTTCTTTGTTTATTTGTTGTTTTTGCCGTGTGTCACTTCTGCTTTGTACGATATATCTGTGCCAGATGTCTATACACCATATCATGAGTCATCTTATTCCTGTGTCATGTTATCATATTATATACCATCTGTAATTGTCATATACTACCAGGTTCATTGCTCATATTTGCATGTTGTAAATTATGTTAACATTTCCTTAGTACCAGAGTGTGTCTGATTCGCGGTTCTTATTATTAAGTCCCTTCTCTCACCTTTCAGTTTGCGCCAGTTTCTCCACTTTGGGGAACCAGATGTGGGCAGTGACCCACACGAAGCTGAGCCACCAGGCCACGGCTATGGGGTACCAAAAGTCCTGCAGCAACGTCTTCAGGTAGTGGTTGGAGTCTCCGTCCACCTCACAAGTCCAGTACATGTAGGAAGGCATGGACAGGTATTGCCACTCCGAGGTGCTTCCGTCCCAGGCCTCGCAGTTACTGATGTGAATACCTAGCAATATGGGTAGCGACAATGCCAAGGGGAGGGCAAATGACCCTATCTGTAGCAAAGTCTTACAAGCGGTTTTGGCAAAAGTGTAGCATACCAAGCAGGCCATGATTTGGAGTAACATCACCCAGAAAGGGTCTTCGAAATATTCCTCAGCCTCCACATTGGCAACGCCGTAAGGATACACTAGATGGGGGCAGTCGGTGACGCCGTTGTCTCCTTGGAAGTACAAGACTTTGGCGCAGCCGCCGTGGAAGTCACTAATAATGGCTGTCATGGTGAGTAGGGTGACACAGATTTTCCACACACTCACCACTAGGTAGATTTTAGTTCTCATCCTCCTAGTATTTTTCTTGAGTTCCTTTAACCAGTTGCCCACTCGGGCTAGAGCCGTGTACTTGTTGATGTAGTTCTCCCAGTAGCCGAAGGATATAAATATCAAAGACAAAGGTATGGCCCACGACTCCGTGGGAGACATATCGGAGACAAGATAGTGTATTGGCCATAATAAAAGTATTGAAGCTTGAATGACAATGGCTATAAGATCGGCCACGTATGTCAGGATATGCCTCCCCTGCTCATCCTCCCGGTCAAACAGCTTGAGTAGGGCAGGGACGCAGGCTACGCCCATTGTCAGCACCAGACCTCTCAGTGAGTCCATGTTGGGCAAGATTTGAAAGGCGAAAATGGACACCCCCACAGAATTCAGCGTCTCACTCAGCAATACCTGCGTATGAGACATAATTAATTAAAGACGTTCATTGAAAGCCCCATACTGATTTTTCAGAATGATAATATATTTCTTAAGCGACAAACATGCTCTGGCTTGTATTTCACGCTATGTCTATCGAGTAGGAAAAGAACATGTACTGTCCACTGTACGAGTATTGCCGTAATAAAACCCAGAAACAGCCCCACTGATGATGATGGGAGACGTTTTCAAATTCATTGTTTCGATATGGGGTTCTACATTCAATAATATTGCTTCACTGATGAATAAAAAAAACAGACAATTTTTTTTTTAAAATGCAAGCCTGTCAGACACCTTCAATGGGAGAAGAGACAGATAATAAATCCCATCCCAGGAAACTCCACCCTATGAGCTACTTACACTTCTGCCGCCCCGTCACTCACCGCAAGAAAAGCCTTGATGCTGGGAGTTCTGGACTTCTTGAAGCATACACGCCAGCCACACTTGATGCAGGTGAAAACACATGGCGCTGCTATTAGGGTGAACATGGCCCAGATCCATCGAATCTCCACGTTCTGGGATAGCCTGTAGACCCTCTCCTCCACCTTCTCGGGCCGGATCCTGTTACAGTATTGGAAGTGTCTTCCCCCGGGCAGCTCTTTACAGTACAGAGTCACATTGACATAGATGTTGGAAGAGATCAGCAGGAGCGTGGACTTGGCGATGATGGTGCAGATCAGGACTCCCAGCGTCAGAAATAGACCCACGATGACCTTCAGCGCTTTCCGACACTTGTTGATGGTCTGGTCGTCCATGGTCACATCCTTTACCCTGTTGACCACCCGGAAGACGTCCCAGGTTTTCCATGGCGCTCTGCTGTCCAGGCTTTCTAAGCTGGAGGACCAACAGAGTGGACATTTATGACTAACTGATACTTCAAGTAATAAAAAGATGGAGTAAGATATGATCCAACAAGATGAGATAAATTCTGTCTGTCCCTAGAAGAATTTATATATAAATATGCAGTGTAAACCATCACTTTTTCACCGGCATAGGCCAAGTTGCATAAAGCACTTGCTTATGACCTCTTCTAAGGATATCGTGAGCCCCAATGCCAGGGATGGACATTGGGTGACTACTATGAGACGAAACTAACTCAAAATCAGGCAGAGTATCAGTGTTAGCTTTCACCAGGTGCCTTACAATAAAATTCCATCTGATGAAAAAAAAAATTCTTTTAAATCATCTGCTTCGATGCAGATTTGTGGACTGTTTGCTACTGTCAAGTGGCTTTGCCAGAAAAAGATATGGAGGCTATATATAAGGCTTTCAACAACTTGGAAGTGTAAGAAGTCTAGTAATGACAGGGGCCAAGGAACAAAATTTGAGAAAGTATATATATATATAAAAAAGATACAGAAGTCATGGAGAGAGAGAGAGAGAGAGAGAGAGAGAGAGAGAGAGAGAGAGAGAGAGGTTATATCTTTTCAAAAATGGCTGCTCTGAGGATAAAGGTAGAATAAAACATTCCCTATTACAAATTTACCTTTAAAAAATTCAGTCGTTTCCTCAAAACCTGAGGGTTTTTTGTTATTTTTTGTTGTTGACTTTTTGCTATCTATTTTCTTTATTATTCACCGATTCTAAGCACATCTGAAATGCGTCATGATCACAATAAGACCAAACGACATGCATATTGTATTCCATTCTGTTTGTAAGTTTTGGGGAAAAAAAGGGCCAAATGTGAAATCTCACCCGAGCATTTTTAAAAATTTCCACAAAATCGTTTTTCTTTACATGGGAAAAGCTGAAAAGGCGTAACATTTAGATATCATGCCAAACAATAAGTGATAAAGCCTCATCAAGTTCCATCGATATTTGGCGGAGGAGATAGATTTCAAGCAAAGTCATTTCAAGAAGCCAAAATCCAAAATGGCTATGCTACCATGGCAACCATGGGAGCCTGTCTTTTTTTTTTTTTTCACTTTTTTTCTTCTAATTTGATGATAGACAATTCGATTTGAAAGGTTAGAATTGTCTATCTGTAATAATAATAATATAAAAAAATCACTTCCAGAACGTATTCTCTCTCCTACCCCTGTCCCCTCTTGTCTCTTCCTTTAAAATAACAGCTTAATCCTTTTGTGTTCTCTTTTTCTCGACTAGGTAAGGTAAGATAAGATATCAAATGCTTTTAACACTAGAATTTGGCGTAAGTCATTTGACACATCAAGCTGGAGAGGAATGGGCTAATTTATGCTTATGCAGTTAGCCGGTACTGTCAATTTCGCCTTTAGGTTGTCAGTCTTGCGCTCTAAAATACTATCTGGGTCCAACTCAATGCCTAGACGCTCAGCACTTTGACACAAGTCAACAAAGCCCTGTTGTTATGTCTCCCTTGTAAATAATCTTGTATCTCTAAACAAGATTTATGTATGATCTTGTAGTCCATGGTCACGATGGAATACAATAATTTCATAAAATACCGATAACTTACTGACAATGAAGTACATCAACACAATCACAATAAAGGCTAAGTGCTATTGTTTACATGATTTTGCCTCATTTCCGGTAAGAACCGGAAGTCACTGGTTTCGGTCGGAACTACGTCAGCCTCTGTTCTATGTAATTATTAACACTACTTACTACTATTACTATTTGGAGAGTATCTAGGTTCAATTGGATATGAGTCTGTCATTCATAGAGAAGAGTTTTCATCATAAACTTCCTACGCCTGTAACAGGGTCAAGCCAAGACGTGAGACAAACTTTTTGGGTTGATGAAATTTTCCCAAATCTTGGTGAAGTCTATTAAAGTAATGACGTGTTCCAAAGTCGGTCCCATGGGCCGAGGGATAATCCTTCACACATGAGTACGTTTATCTAATGCCAACGTGTCTGAATGTCCAGCAATCGTCAGGAATTCTTGCTACCTACGGTGAGTGCACACAAATCAACGTGTTGATGAGAATAACACTATCATTTGATCGACCTCAAATTCCTTATTCATACTTCCGATTATCCCATTCCTGCTCCAGACGTTAAATAAGATTTATCAGACCGTAATCCTTCCTATTGAGGTTGACCTACCTGGAATAGCTGTCCCTGGGCGTCAGATGGTTTCTTCCCGGCACTGTCCGCCTTCTGACCTGCTCGCTAGAGTCACTGCTGACCTCATTCTCCTCGCGCTCCCAGACACGTGCGTTGTCGCTGCTGCTGGCTTCGCTAGGCACGGGTTCCCCGCCAGGCTGCAGGTGTGGTGTGAAAGCCGGGTTGGTCACCCCTCCATTGGGAATGGTCACGCCGGGGGTCAGTAGACCATGATAATCATCCATGCTGTGCAGATCAGAGGGCAAGGTGATAGGACGTTCCACTAGAGGCCGGGGGGTGTTAGTATCTGGAATTTCACTCTGAGACATAACAGCAAGAAACATTAATGATAAGCTTATCAACAACGAATGTATATGAACCTTTACGGTTTCCATGATCGCTGGATAAAAGAAGCATCAAGTGAATACAAGTTTGCAAGCATTACATTTGATAGTCATTGTTAACTTCGGTTTCCTGAGAAATCACTCGAGCAATTTTAAAATTCAAAATACTACAGATAGATTATCTACCTTTCGCTAGAATACCTGAACCTGGAGTAAGGAAAATTTGATCAGTATGTCTTATGGAAAGCCCATAGTGAACAAAACAACGGAATATAAGTATAACGACTCCTAGTCCACTGTTCTCTAATACTGTAAACCTTTTTAATGAGTCTTTCAAACTATATAAACTATATATATATATATATATACCTTCGAACTTCGTTTAGAAATTGTTTTGCTTAAATATTGGATTAAGTTGGGTGCAATCTTCTGGGATATGATTTCAAAATAACAACAACAACAGCAACAAACAACAACAACAAAAAACCCCAACTCTTCATTCGCAGGTGGGATTTTGCAGGGGATACATGAAAAAAGATGCCAGTGGCTATATATTGTGCAAAATGCGGTTTAGTCAGGTATTTGCAGATGAATGATTAGTTGTGCATAAGCGAGATGACAGCGTGAAGATGAGATTCCTTTAAGGCTTAGTGCAGATTTAAAAACAGGATTGTAGTAGTGATTTGAAACATGTTAAATGCAGCAACTTTTCCATGAGATCCTTTTTTTTTATTATGCTGACTGAATATCGATATTAAAAGTCTGCGTTCAACATTTATTGTGACATATAAAGCGATGAACATAATCTCTCGGTGAAGCCATATTTAGCCATGTATCGAATATGTCAGTGTGAGCTGGAAAAGTAAATCAATTACGGTAATTACGGTAGGTAGACAGGAGGTCTACGCCATTTAGATCTTGGCCACATGAAAGAAAGTTAAATAAATAGTCATCAGGGTGCAGACTCTCTTACTTATAATAGTACCGGTAGTCTGACATGCTTTGATCCCCCCAACAACCAACATCCAATTTCGCTCTCACAACACCTCAGTTATTGTTCACATCATTCGGGCATTTGTTTTCATATCATATGGCACATTTTAGTAGACACTTTGTAGATACATTGTAGATATATGTTACTTAGTATTATGATAAGAGCTTTTGTCTGAAGTTAATAAATGAAAAATATGTTCTATACTTTCTTATTTACTCAGATATTTTCTAAAGTCATTAACCACTACTCTGTCCTAGGATACCTGGGCTCCAAATCACATGTTTTATCCACCAGATCCCCCAGCACTATCAGACACTGTTCCCAACCCTTTCCATACTACCCTGGTCAATAAGCCAGCCAACCCGGATCTGATAGCCAAGCCATTGAGCCATGGAACTGTGTGTGAGGCAAGCAACCAACCACCTGCTGAAGCAAGCCAACCCAGGCGTCAGTTGATTGACAAATCAAAGAGACAACCTACCAATGAATTACTCAATTAATCAACCTATCAACCAATTAACCAACCACTTGTAGGCGTACATTAGGGTTGTAGATACGGCGTAGTCTCTCTGGTGTTTTCATGTCATAGCTTGACCACTGGTCACTGTCAGTGGCACAGACAGATGACCGCAATCTGACAAATGCCCTGAAATCGTGAGACAGTTCTGATTCTAACACGAGAGTCTGTTAATTTCTGTCTTTGTCAGATACGACTGAGACAGGATCACATTGTCAGGCTGCCGGACGGAGTTTGGATTGTTCTCTCATAATTAAATCAGACCCCTCACGAATGTTGAACAACGACACTCCAGATTTAGGCACAAACAGGTCTTTTGTTAATTTCTTTCCGTGTTACTTGCAACCAGGTAAGGCAGTGTTCAAATATTAATTGTTTAAATCCAAAGGTTTCTCTCTGCAGTTCATATCTGTCAGCGATATGTGAAGTGGCAAGTCGGCACATATGAAAGCTTTCCTCTTTTTATTCTATTTCCATGAAAGACAAAATCAGCTGAGCAATTGACTGTCAGAACGCCAGATGATTCCTCCTTAGTTCGGTTTCTGCAGGTGTGTCCGTTGTTACACGTACATGATTGGCTTGTGCATCTCAGATAGCCTTAAGGATGATTGTATCACAGAAGGTGCCATTGTCTGTTATAGTGTCATAGCTTGTACATTATATCACAGATCGTATTCACAATTCTCCATCTAAAGTCCATGCTATAGACACTATGTAGAAAACCTACAAATGATGAAAGGACACAAAAGTAGAAGATGTCCAACAGGAGAAAAGTTCCATACAAAACACCGACTCTGATGGTCTCGGTCGATCACGTTAGTCAAAGACAAGCAGACGTGAACTGACGAATTTCAAGCAATCGTTAGTTTAGATTCTGGACATAACACATCTTTAACCTTTTGCACAAATGATCCTTTTGTTGTTGTTGTTGTTTGTGTGTGTTTTTGTGCTAAATTTTGATATTATTACTATTATTATTTTGGTTGTTTTTATTTATTTGAAAACGTTTTATCCTCTTATTAATCACACACACACACACACACACACACACACACACACACACACACACATACACAAAAGGAAGAAAATTAAAAGGTTGTTTTCTTTCTTTCTGTCTTCTTTCCCTTTTTTTAAACTGTAGAAAAAATATGATAAAGGAGGCCATCTCATAAGTTAATATGCTACAGATTTTCTACACTTTCTGACATACGTTTATTAGGCTGAAGCTGTCATGAAATAATTCAAGCCAAAGTACTAACATAATGGTTTATAAATAGCGATGTGTACCTATAGCCAGAACATACCTAAACACCGTACTGAAGATTTTCTGTCCTCCTTATACCATTCCGCCACTCCCCTCTCTCCCCACCCCCCCTCATACATACAATCTACCCTACATACCATACAGACAAAATAACACCACAATGACGTCACTGGTTTTGTGCGTATCCCGGTTTCAAACCCGTTACACCTTGTAAGACAGGCCAAATTTCTACACTCTTCCCTCAAACAAATACTTTCTGGTGCCAAGTGAGGCCACGCCCTGTTGACCCCCGTCTGAGGAAACATCTCCCCCACCCCCTCCCCTTCTCTGCACCCCCCCTCCCCCATCCCGCCTTTCCCATCCGCCCCATCCTCATAGTCATTCTCTAATCATTTCTCAGACCACAGCCCACCATCTGTACCCGCCCATCTCAGCTCTATCCGCCTCCACATTGCACGCCCAACCAGTAAGGGCTATATGTTTTGGCGTCTGCTCCATGGTGAAAAAATAAATAAATAAAAACTCACGTCGTGAAGTTAGACTCGCCGGTTCTCCTATTGAGGGATGGGAGGATACCAAGATCGAAAAACCTTAATTTAAAGGCTTAATTAAGAAAAACAAACCAGCTGTGCTTACCTGTGAATTCTCCTCCCCCCCCCCTCTCCGCTCTCTCTACCCCCCCCCCCCCCCTACCCATCTCAAATTCCTCATTCCTTTTCTTTGGTAGATTCGCAGCGGAGAGAAGTCCAGAAATGATGTCAGAATTATGGTGGTCATCGCTGACCAGTCCCTACTCCTCTCACGTCACATGGGTAGTTCAGCCACGCCCCGATGTCTCATGGCACAGTGGCTCGAGATAACCACCAGGAAGGAGGTTGAAAGACGAAACTAACAAAGCTGAAGGCACAGTGACCACCAAACTCCATTTATCTCCCTTGGTCATGAAATAATCAAACGATCGTTGGCGATTACTCTCCCTTTTCATAAGATTGTTTAAACGGAACAACCAACTGTTTATCTACACATCGCTAGTTACATTTTGATATATGTAACGATAATAAGGTTATAAACAAAGCAGGAGCTGGATGTGTGTCCCAGCATACTTTTTATTGTTTGGGTAGGCAAAGTTAGACGGTTATAATTTTATCAGAGATTAGGATTTCTGGTTGCTCTGCGATTTAAAAGACAACATTGAAAACTGAGAATACCAGCTGGGAGGAAATAGTTCCTCAGAGAAACTGATACAGGCTATCATGTAATAAAAAGTAACCACCAAAAACCACGATGTTCCCAAGAATAGAGCCAAATCAACATGATTATGTCTGAATTGCAGTAACGAATGAGTGCTTGATGCTACTGCTCATCGATCTCTGAAATCACGACCAGAAATGTGGTAAACGTCACGTACGCATAAGAAACAGGATCTCCAGTTACAGGGAAAACAGCTTTCTATTACATGTATGTCAAAACAGAAGCCAAAAGGATAATATTATATTCCCCCGTCAAATCCTGGAACTTTTTTTCTGAATAACACAGAATCCGAACAATAATCCTAACCCAAACTGTTGTGAAATGGATATATCGAAAAGCACCAACATCATGGATTTATTACCAAAAAGCCTGTTTTACAGCATAATGGTTCTAATCACATAAGTATTAATTGAGATACTCGATTAGTAAAAATTAAAAAAGTAATATTAAGTCATCTTAATACTTAGCAGTGATCTGAATAAAGTAAATAACGACCTCATGCCGATGATGTAAGTTTTCATGTCAGTGTGAGTTGAGTCAGTTAATGTGCTATAACCTCACTGACAAAAGAGATTATGACAATGTAACTCGTGACTAATAAAATTAGCGACAAGAAATTTAGAGAGAAGAAAATTAGTGACAAGGAAATTAGTAGCAATACATTAGGGTGCTGATGCTATATAACAATCAGTTGGTTGATAATTTGCTAGTATGTTTACAGATGAGATATAGCTGTAGCTATTAGGAAGAAACAAAGGAAATTTGCAAATGTCAACCTGGTGACGTGTCACATCCGCCGGCAGCCAATCAGAGTCGTTACAGATGACGGCAAACATGGCAGAATTTGATTTATCTCAAAATACACGGATGGATTCTATCACCTGTTACCTATGGCACTCCAGGCGTCACGAACGATTTTTTCCCATCCATGTTCGAATAGTACACATAAACTGATGTCCTGAAGATCACAGAGCAAATTAAACGTGCCTAGACTGGAAACAGCAAACTACGCCAATTGTGTGATGCCAACGATGGCCTACAAGATCTTCAGCTGTTCGATAACTCTCCGATGAAAGGAATGTCACTTCAGTCCTGACGCATGCAACAGGAATGTATCCCCGCCGGCCAGAAGAGGGAGACAGACTTTCACCTCTGTCCGGTCCTAATGAGGCCGTGTTTATTATTCACATCCACTGGCTAAATGGTTGGATGGATAAATTCACACTTCAAACATCCCGTGGCGGGCGCCAGCCACAGTTGAGCGGCCCACAGCAGACACGTTATCTCACACAGCAGCACTCCCGCTCCCACTCTCATCCCCACCCCGCCTGCCTTTTGACTAATTGCTGCAGCCCAAGGGTTGAGAAATCCTGTACGCTCTCGCTAATGGGCTCAGCACACGGCGATCCCAGCTTGGCCTGCACGGCAACCAGGAACAGGCCAGGAATGCAGATGTCTACACGCCGACATGTAGCAAGCAAGCACTCACCTGACCCTGCTACTGCTACTGCAGGTAGAAGCCCAAGTCCCCTCGTCAATGTCTTTGTAATGAAGCAGCTGTCCCACCTCACTAGCCCTGTCTCAAAGGATCAGGATTATCGTCGTTCACTAATAGCTTGCCCACACCACATCTGAGAGTTTCTTCACAAGGGTCACTGATATCACCGATATTTCCTATCACCAACGTCCAGCCAACCACTGTACAGACAACATCTAGAGCTGTCCCCTATCAAGGACTATGTCCAGTGTCTCTCTTGAGTTGGTGTCCAACCACAATCAGATTCAACAGTCACATTCATTCCACATCAATCCATCATTTCAGATGTTATGACAATCGAACAAAGATTATGTTGTCAGCTTTTCTGATTTTACCAATGATGTCAGTTGTGTTTTGAAAACAGAATTTGAAAGCGGAACCTGTGTGAGTCTAGTAAAAAATTTCAACATGATAAGGGTGTAAAGAATAACAGGCTTGCATTCTGGCCGATCCAGATATTGAAAACAAATATGAAATGATGACCTGATAAGTTATTACCTAATGGTGGGCAAAGTGAGCTCTAGCAGTGACGGTCAGTTCCCTCGGCCATCAGCAGGGGAAGGTCCAGTTCTCACAGCTGTTCCATCTGCTGGCCTGCGCATGCGCATATCGCTATCTAAGGGCCGAAAGTGACGAGTCCAGCGCCCGCGGTATGCCGGACATTGAGCAAACAGGCGAGGGATTTGGGGCAGGGATGGTGGCGAGTGACCGATAGGTAGAGGGAAGAGGATGGAGGGTGAAAAAAAGGGGGGAGAGTAGACAGAGAGACAAACTGTGAGTTATCTCCTACCTATGGTGTACTTTGTCAGGCGATATGGACCAATGGGATGGATAGGAATGAGAAATGTCCAACTTTTTCTGTCTCAGATATCTCATGTAAGAAGAGAGAGAGAGAGAGAGAGAGAGAGAGAGAGAGAGAGAGAGAGAGAGAGAGAGAGGATGACGTATGTTATGTAGGAGAACGTTTTCTACGTTTTCACCTAGGCAGGGATGGGGAGGAGTAGGAAGGACCTCTCCCACAAAGTGCACACCTTATTATCACACTCTGCGAGAATTACAACTTCATCACTCATCAGATTGTCAATTCAAAAAAAAAAAAGGGACATGTTTGACAAATCTGATTTAAGCCGGTCTTGGTGATAGTTTGTCTAGTTATATGGTTTTACAGCAAACCATTCCAATTTCCTGGTCTAGATAAGGTTGCAAGGTTTACGATTTTAAATCATGTCGTTCTATTGTCAACAGGTAGGTGTTTGATATGGGATGACGTACACACAGCTAATATTGGCCAGGCCTCTAGACTGATAGCAACATAGGCCAACATTTAGACAATTTATTTTGAATAAAGGACATCGGTGGTATCGACAGATCGATCATTTAACGACAGAGAGAGAGAGAGAGAGAGAGAGAGAGAGAGAGAGAGAGAGAGAAAGAGAGAGAGAGATGGATATATCAATCAATTAATCAATCAATCAATCAATCAATCAATCAATCAATCAATCTATCTATCTATCTATCTATTTATCTATCTATCTATCTATCTATCTATCTATCTATCTATCTATCTATCTATCTA